>CALYDF020000920.1:0-19394 GCA_944474145.2 Dicrocoelium dendriticum | reverse complement strand
CACACAGACTGTGAGTAGTGAAGGTGATGTTTTCTAAGCCAGATGGTGGAGTAGTAGGAATGAGGGGAATGTTTGTGCTCGTTACCTCCTGGAAAGTTCGGGAGTAATGAAGCCGTAGGAGATCAGCAATGGAAGCAGCTGATCTCCTACGGCTTCATTACTCCCGAACTTTCCAGGAGGCAACGAGCACAAACATTCCCCTCATTCCTACTACTCCACCATCTGGCTTAGAAAACATCACCTTCACTGCGGAAGCTGTGTTGAAGAAGTTGTTATGCTTGCGTATCCACAGTTCTCCTGGAGCTGACAACATCCGACCAAAGGCTCTCCAGGCAGTAGCTAGTGATCTAGCAGCACCACTGGCTATTTTCTATCAACTCACAGTCTGTGTGTATCTCTCTCAACAACAACAACGGAGGAGGAGGAAAAGAGAGAGATACACACAGACTGTGAGTTGATAGAAAATAGCCAGTGGTGCTGCTAGATCACTAGCTACTGCCTGGAGAGCCTTTGGTCGGATGTTGCCAGCTCCAGGAGAACTGTGGATACGCAAGCATAACAACTTCTTCAACACAGCTTCCGCAGTGAAGGTGATGTTTTCTAAGCCAGATGGTGGAGTAGTAGGAATGAGGGGAATGTTTGTGCTCGTTGCCTCCTGGAAAGTTCGGGAGTAATGAAGCCGTAGGAGATCAGCTGCTTCCATTGCTGATCGCGTGCACCCATCAGTTGTGACTAGTGCTGAAACCCCTCGCTTTACCTTTCGAAGGCCGTTAACGTGCCTGTACAGGAGTTTGCGATTCGTGCAGAATCGCTTCATTAACTTCTGCTGATGAGTGACCTTGTCTTCGCGGATCAGCTTCACACAGAAGTTACGATGGGTCACGTATGCAGTCCAGGTTTCGGCATTCGGGCAGTCCTGGTGATCTCGCCATGCCAAATCCCTCTGGGACATACATTTACGTGCCCTGCTCCTCAGAAATGAATTACGCTTGTTTTTAGGGTGGAAGGACTTCTGCTCTGATGCGTGCGCTACCAGTGTACTAAACGTCCTTGTAAATGTTTCCCAGGCAACATCTAGTGGGCATTCGGTTAAGAAAGTCCAAGATGTATCCTTAACAAGCTTAGACAACACATTGTAGTGTGTGACAGTATGCACTTTATCCTCCTCCTTTTCAGGGTACTCTGCATAGCAAATATAGTCAAAGAGTAGAGTAACATGATCACTACGACCCAGTGGTGTGCTTGTAATTATCCCGCTAACCATGAGTTCTTCGTTAGTGAGCACAAGATCCAGTATCGACGGCTTGTTAGCAGTTCGAAATCTGGTGGGAGAGGTTACGTGGTTGTACAGAGGGTGGCTAGCAATAAGCTTTTGCAAGCAGGCTTTAAACTGCATACCGTCGGTTGCTGGCGTTTCTATGTCATGCACGTTAAAGTCTCCAGCGATAAGAATGTGGGTGTAGGACTTGTTCAAAGCAAACTGGAAAACGTGGTTCAGTTTGGAGTCCATTTCCGGAGTTGAGTTTGGTGGGCGATACATCACGGCTAGTAGGCATGTGTCCTTCTTTCGCAACCATAGGCGGCACCAAAGCGAATCGGGAGCTCGGATTTCCGGGTGGTCGATAACCTCACATCGGAGGTTTGTATTATAATAAAGAATCACACCGCCCCCCCTTCCGGTTCTATCGGTCCGAAGCAGTGACATACCGGGTAAATTGATCACAGAATCGGTTATTTCAGGGTTTAACCATGTCTCTGTAATCATGATGAGGTCCCGCGGTTGTGAGGCATGGAGTTCTCTAAGTTCTGCCAACTTGCTTAGAAGGCTTTGGGCGTTTGTGTACATGCAAGATAGGGCCTTTGTTTTTAGGAGTTCATTGGTAGATGTCAAGTTTGTGTTCGCTTTTAAGCCGGCCGTTAGGTGGCCGGCAAATAATCGTTTTTTGATTTATGTATTTCAGTCGTGTTGCAAGGCATTATTAAGCGTCCCTGTACAGAAGTTTCACTGGTGCTGTGCTCGGTCCTCCTGTGTGCCGTGGGCGCTGTTGTGTCGGTCTCTCCGCAAGACTGTGCAGATAAGGAATTTGCTGCGTTTGTAAGTTCCGTTGAATTGCTTCCGACTTTTGGTCGTTCGTCTGCTGCTTTTAGCCGGATCTCTGTAGGCAACCTAGCTCGAAACTTTAACCAGCTATCCAACAGAACTTGCGTCATTCCCTCCGAGTGTAGTATTACTTTAATTAGCCTTGGACCGCAGCCCTTGTAGTTAGGTGATGTCGGAACTCTTGTCAGGGATTTGGCAATAACATTGTCTACAGAGAGTGCTTCGCGGATGTAGCACCACTGCTCTCGGTCATGAGTTTATGCATCGTGATCAGAAGAATGCAGAAGCTCAGGAACACCATGAACAAATATTGTTTTCTTGCTATCTCTATTAGCAATGCCGCGTTGGTCAACTGCTTCTTTTGGGCGATCTTTCCAAGGCAGATCAGGCAATATGCGTACTCCGCTCGGTGAGTTGCGAAGACAAACTGCTGAGAGCAGGACAGTCTCTGTCTCATCTGCTGAGTTTAGTGTTACTCGAAGAATTCGAGGTTCACCAGAGTGCACGGAGGTCGGGTGACGCGCTACGCGTTGCTAAGTGACAGGCTCAACCCGAATGTTAATTGCCTCGCAGATGGAACTCCACTGGTTGCGATCGTCTTGCAACTTGCCTTTTATTGTTCCAGATTTGGATTCGGGAACATTGGTGCACACGAGAGTTAACGCAGCGTGGTTTTGTCTAGCAAGTGTTGGCTTTATACTTTTTGCCGGCAATTCGCGTTGTTTAGAGGACACCACTGGATTGGACAGTGAAAGCTGCTTTGCACCACGCGTGCTCGGTACTGAAGATGGACCTATGTGTGTCCCTCCCGGTGTGTTTGTCGAGGCAATCGATGCGTACGTTACCTGCTTGTTATCTGCACCGGATTTCCTACGGCTCTGAGCTGTCGGTGTCATGGCTGAATCTCCAAGTGAAGCCTCTATGGTTGGAGAAGTGGAAGCAGACATGTTTAAGGCTTGCCCACTTATGGGAGTCAGGTGACCCAGTGGATTTAGAGTCACAGACGCTGCAGTGCGGTTGGAGCGTCTAGCTCTTTTCTTCGGTTTAGATTCAGAGCTTACTTTGGCCGGGTGAGATATTATCGTGGCCGTATTTACCTCCGGGGGAGGGATCTTAGTACTTACAAATTGCGCGATTATTTCTGTCATCCTATCGCATTTTTTCATGAGCATAGATAAGCAGTTGACCACTGGAATGACTTGACATGTCGAGCAAAACCAAATTGTGTCAGCAACTTGGTGTGCCTGTCTCACTTCTTGGACAGATTTGCCTACACATTGCGGACAGTATGATCTAATGCAGCTAGAACAGGTGATACTGATCTTAAGCAGTTTACTGCAGTTGTCTGCGCAACATAGGCGACGTTGAACCATTGGAATGCAAAGCCTATCTTAGCGCTCACCTTGATAAGTGTACTTTGCGCTAGGGGTGACGCAGGAACAGGTCAGAACACGCGCACGAATGGATAGTTGTCCAACCGAACCAAGGTCAGGCGGAGGCAGATGGAAGTCGTAACGCGCACTGTCGGATTCAACGATCAATCGACTCGCAGTGGGACAAACACACCCACACAAAGCGGCAGCGTGTGTTAATCGGCCTGCCTTAAGCGACGAAGCAGGTGGAGCGCTGATAAGCGTCCCTAGGGCTGCTCAGTTGACGAGCGGAGCAAAAAGGCTGTAAGTTTGTTATGCTGCAACTTACAGGGATGGTTGCCGCGTAGTTGAGGAGTCCACAACTTCTTCTTCCGAATGAGACCAAAATCTTTTCCGAAAGACCGGTTTGATGTAGTTTCACAAGTGGAATTCGGCAAAGAATATGCCGAAAACTGGGAACTGAAGCAAGTGTATAATCCACACAGGTTAAATCCAAGTGTGGGGAAGCACTGAGTTTAACTCGTCGAACCAGTTCGAACGAGAGAATTGGAGTGGCCACAGCGGGAAAAGCGAGAGAGGATATAAAGTGCGGCCGCACGGTAGGATGTCACACGTTGGCTTTGCTCTTGTAGAATACTGTAGTCTTGTATGAGTCCATTTAGCCCGAAAAGGTAGATAGGCCGCATAATGGTGGAGCTACAGCTAAACTTGATGGTCAGAGTGACTAGTGCGTACGTGGTGCATGAGAAAGAGCGGATGTGTGGCACTGATGGCATTCGCGTGAGCGAAACATACCGGACTGAATTTAGTTTCGCATGGATGCGGCGTAGGTCATGAGTTATTAGCAGCTTTGATTGGCATTCCTAAACATTATCGGAGTCAATCAACCAGGGATAATCAACAGCTGGTTTCAAAAATTTCAGCGCCAGGCTAGATAATACCAATAGCTAAACCCCAATCTAAGTAATTGCAATACTCGCTTGATAATAAACTTGGCCTCATTTTCCTCCATTCCGAGGACAAAGAGAAACCGAACGTTGCACCATTTAAATCTGGTCACCCTCATGATGAAGGTATCTGCCGAGTACCAAAAGCTAAAAAGAGCTGATGCATTACGTGCAAACGCCAAAGGTTGTCTATGGCTGGTCGTAATCGACTATGTCTAAACCAGTCTAAAAACAGACGGAAACCGCCCTGCGTACAATACAGTCGCTTGCGGGCGCTAATTGTGTCCCGCCATGGATATCCAACTTGTTAAAGGAAATGGCTGGATAACATTTAACGTAGATCAATCCTGAAGTAACGTGTGGTCTCTGTCAGAAGTCATTAAAAGTTTCAACCTCGGCAGCTGCGTCAGCATCGTTAGAATTGCGCAGGAGCTCACAACACGCATAGCCAAAGCTCGGGGGGCTTTTGTTAACTTTCGCCACCTGTAGCATCGGCGCGGCATCACGCACTTATCTACTCTTAAGTAGAGTTCATGTTGAAGCCCTATGTTGGGGCTACTGTATGGTTGTGAACCCTGGCCCAATAAATCGACAGACGTAAGCAGGCTAATTACGTGAGACCACGGGTGCCTTCGCAGTTTGCCTCATTGCTGGTCGGCACACCGTATGAGCAGTGAGCATGTTTGAGACCTCTTTTATGCACGGGAAGAGGTGGACCGCTCAGCACCGTTATTTTACGGACCAGGTTCCTATGGTCGGACGACATGTTGCGCATGCCAGCCCACCGACTCCTGCGTAGTGCGTTATCTTCTCGCAGGGGGTTTGGATCGAAGAAGAGGAGAGGCGGCCAAAGGATGACCTGGACAAGAGGAATGAAGGCAATGAGTTCCAACTTTTTCTCCGTTGAAGCTTCTTGGTACGGTGGTTGGGAACCAAAGGATAGTAAACATAGTTGGCTGGATACATTTGTTGACTTGGTTAGAAGCCGATCTCTATGGTGTTTGTGTGGTTAGTTGCTTTGTCCATCCTCCCACTTTGCCACCTTTTCCAACCATGATCTTAATAAGCATTCTTAATATAATGCTTCTTTGGTGGCACAGCAGTCGTCTGTCAGCACTGCGGAACGCTGTTGTCTATCCGTTACCGGTGACTCAGCCGGCGCGCCTTTCTTACATTCGTTTTCTTCTCTAATGTACTGCAGCACAAAAGTTGAGGTGCTTTCCACGCCCAACTATCGCGCATATTGCTGATGTGATATCAACCATTAACACTGCGTCGCCTGTGTTCCCTTCTGGTCTTCACTTTCCACCCCCACCGTAAGTGAACGAGCACATAGGACTCAGTCGATAGCACCAGAAAGAAAATTAGTGAGACTATGACAGTCCGAGTATTTCAATATGCATTACCTGTGTGAAAAGGGGCAATGGTTGTGATGGCTTTATAATCCCTCGGGGTTTGAGATCACCGTGATTTCGAACCCTGCGTCAACGAAAGCTAAGTTAATCACAGGAACCACAGAAAGTGTGGTCCCTGTTAAGGGGCTCGAAAGGAGTGAAAGATACATAGAGGATGTTCCCGGAAGTACGTTGGCTTTTATTGTTACGACCAATAGCACAGGTGGATGTAGTTCTGTGCGATATGATCAAGCTGGGTCCAAAAATCTGTTTTCAGAGTCCAATGGGTACGATAATGCAGTGGATCGGGCCGATAAAATTGCAATGGTTAAAAAGTTAAGCAGCACCGTTACTGAAACCAGCTTCGGCAATTAGATGAAGGGCAAAAAGGCGGTCTGAGGAAACCAACTTGTGAAAACACCTAAACCAGTAACTGCGGTCACGATGAGCACACTAAAGAACTCGACGTGTACTATTATCCCTGGTTTGCTTTTTAACGCTGTTAACTTTGCACTATGTGCTCAGTCATACATGGAGTTTAGAGGATGGAGCGGCGCCGTTCTGCCAACCGGCTGCTCAAGCAAAGCCTACGTAAAGATCGCGAGACATGATGGTCTGAGCGTGCCTTAGAGATGGAGACCGCTGTCCACTGGCAACTCTCGTAGGCTATTCCAACTCAATTGGTTTAATGGCCTCAGGAATCCTGGGGTCACTGAGGTCATTTGTGAAGTGGATGATTTGCCGAGTATCAAGCAACAGAGGCGTATGGACCGCTGGGCCGAGCACTTTCACTCGCAGTTCACCTGGCCTCAACCATCCATCAGTACATTCAGTAAAACTTGTTGTCCACCCTGGCTCGTCCCATAGAATCCACCCAGCGAAGCGGAAGTCTGCCTGGAGATTCGATGCTTGAAGCGGTTCAAGGCTGCCAGCTCAGAAGGACTTTCTCCGGAGCTGTTCAATTAAGTTGGTTTGGCGATCATTAACCAGCTGACCGTGCTGTTCGAAAAAATTTGATATTAAGAGAAAGTGCTTTTTCCTGAGGCGAATCAGTTATTGTCCCGATTTCCAAGAAAGACGTTTGCACTTCATGTGTAAATTATCGCGGGACTAGTCTATTTTGGTTGCCTACAACCTGTTGCCATCCATTCTGTTTCATAGACTATCCCCAGTATGGGAATTATAATACCGTGAAGAATAAGCTGGTTTCCGTCCTGGCGGAGGGTGTGTGGATTAAAGCTTTACGCTCCGACAGCTCCACGAACACCGCCACATTTATCACATGCCCACTATCGCTGCATTCTTAGACGTACGTGTGGCTTTTGACTTCGTTGATCGACCTACTTTATGGCGTTGCTGACTAAAGAACGGGGTGCCAGAGAAATATACCGCCATCTTACGAGCACTTTATTTTCATACATCCGGCAGATGGAGGGTCTTTGACAAGTTTCCTCGCAATTCGCTGTCAATCGCCATGCGTGATAGGGCTGCTCTATGTCTCCATTGTTCTTCAAGTTCGCTATTGAAGACGTTCTGTCGAATGCTCTAGAACGTTTCCAACATTTTGGCCGAGCTTCTACCGAGTGAGCGCGCGACCGACTTATACTATGCTGATGTTATCATCTTACTTGGTGACGATCCTCAGGGTATGCAATTCATTCTGGATTGTTTGGAGGTTGAATCATCTAAGTATAGCATGAGCATCGCCCCATAGAAGTGTAAAGTACTGCTCAAGGCTTTTCTTTCATCTGCTCCCGTGCTCACTCTCAAAGGTGCACAACATGGATAGGTAGATAGTTTCGTCTACCTTGGGAGCTGTGTTTCTGCTGACTGCACTATTAACAACGTTTTCCTTCACACCGCTAAAGCTAAATCAGCATTTGTCAATCCGCAGCACTTGTGGCGTCGTCGTCACGTCTGTTTCTCGCTAAAGGGCCGCGTGCACAGCGTATCAGTTCGTTCAGTATTGTTGTATGGGTGTGAGTCCCGGCCGATTCGCGTGAAAGACAAGCTTCGTCTTTCTGCCTTCGTTAACGGTTGCTTACGGAAGATTGTTCGTGTTTAGTGGCAATATCGAGTTAATAGTAATGACGTTCGATGTCACATCTTGCGGAGTGCGAGTACTACGCATAACACCTGAGCGAGTACCGCGTCGCGCTCTGTTCGCTTGTCTTGGACCTGGCTAGAGGCGACCGTGTGGTGATAAGCCCCATACATATCGCCAGCACATGAAATCGCTGACGTCGTGTCTAGCCGCTGTTGGACCCGTACTTCTTTCAGGATGGGGACCCAAAGATGAGGAGTGCCAAAGGTCTAACACTTGAAGACGTGTTCCGCAACTGGAAGCAGTGGAAGCATTCGGTGGAGTATTGTATTAATTCACATGTTCAATACTTCAAACAACAAAGAAAAATCCGCGGCAAAAAACAAACTAAAAATGTTTCGCTCAATTTTTTGTCAAAATGTTCCTTTCTTCCTCCGGCATGTTGGACGAAGTGTGTTGCTCAACTTTAACTACTACACCACGATGATTATGACACAAGGACTGCCCCTTATCCGCTGATATTCATGGTTTTCTGTTGGCTCTGTGTCTGGTTGTTAGACTGCCCATAATACTACTACTACTACTACTACTACCGCTACTTGGTGATCTGGCTGCATACGTTCCGCCAACGTACGAGGTAGCACCGTGGGCGCAGTGATATGTTGTGTGGAATCGTCATTGTCATTTTGTCGCCAATGCGAGTTGCATGGGTACAGCTTCACCCTAATATGACTACTTACGGAATTATTGCCATGACGTATGTGTGCTACGCCTATTTACTAAGTAAGCGCCATGCCGAAATTACCTACCATTAGACTCAAGCAGCAAGCTCATTTTTCACGGATGCTCCACGCTTTGCTCACCACAGTTCTGTACGCTTCGTGACTATGTCAACTCTGCTGCTTTCACAGGCGAATTCTAGTGCGGTGACAAGCCGCAGCGGTGAGCTACGTTAGCTTCTTTTTCATACTCTTTCGTGATCCACATCACTAGGTAAACACCAGGCCAGACGACGTTGCTTCTACCACTTTTTACGTACATTATGATTCATGTAGTTATTTTGTACTCTTGTCAAATACCGCGGTAAAAATAAATCAATATTCGTGCACTGTGAGTAGCGGAGTTTACTCACTCTGCCGCAAATTTACTGTCCTGTTTGCGTGTTTTGTTTCTACTTATCCTTTCGAATGCATATGGTGCCCCATGTTGAGTTTGACGCCGTATACAACATGCTTCTTCACCGCAGCTGGGCTAAACCGACTTAGACTTAAACTAGATCTACCTAATCAAGATAGAAAGTATTCAAATTTATACGATCTGCTCAATTCTGTTATCCTACTGCATCTTCCATTGCGTTGTTGTGTTTATTTTCTTTCAAAAGTATAGGTTGATTGTTTGATATCCAAAGTGTGGCTGCGTTTGATCTGCCCGTTGACAAAGGTTGCAGGAAAAGATTCAACGACAGTTTACCGGTGCACACTCGGGACTGAGTTGTGCAATGATGTGACTATACCTCCGCTCAACGCGGTTCCGTAACGGCTACTTGGGGATAAGTGTGCGTCATGGTTGGAAGTCAAATAAACGTGGAAGCTCAGTGGTGGAAAACAATGGAACATGAGATATCAGGTCACTAGGGTTGTGATGGAGGAAAGTATCTGCAAAGAGCAAAGTTGTTGCATTAAGTTGTTGGATCAATGTCCACAGTCTATTCCACGTGGCGGGGGGATACCAGAACAACGTCTACTTAGGGTGATCCGTCAGGAATAGAACACAGTAAACAAGAAAATGTTCATCAAGTAAAAATACGGGTAGTAAAAGAATTTCGTGCAGGACATTATTGTAAAATGAAGAAAACCCATTTCATGCGACCAGATAAAAACAAGACCCGTTGCGAGCTGATGCTCAAATATCC
Source organism: Dicrocoelium dendriticum (assembly GCA_944474145.2). Taxonomy (NCBI): domain Eukaryota; kingdom Metazoa; phylum Platyhelminthes; class Trematoda; order Plagiorchiida; family Dicrocoeliidae; genus Dicrocoelium; species Dicrocoelium dendriticum. Next base: position 9,623 of record CALYDF020000920.1, on the reverse strand, counting down.
AGTTATGAAAACTAGCTCCTGCCATGAGGCCAGAACGGTCGCCTTATCACGCTGGCATTAAAGAATCCTAAGCACGACATTTCTAAAACACTACGGCAGCTCTTCTAAACATTCGTTGGCGTCCGTATAAAATAGGACTTACCATGCGTAAGGCTCAGAGAAAGCACCCTAACAATCCATGCGAACAGAAGCAATGGCGTTGGAGAATAGGGTCACAAATAATGTATGAAAAGGTGACTGACATTGGGTACTTTAGTCGCATCCGTGGTTGCAGTGACAAAACATCAGTATGCGATACCAACGTGAAGCTTAACTTAATGATGGCGAAGCGGTGGGTGTTGAAGACGATCAACCAACAGATGTAATTCACTACAACTGGACTCAGGTTGACAAAATTAAGGTTTGGAAAAGCAACAACTAACTGCAATTTTTCGCGACAGAAATATGACTAGAATCTTGGGCACACCAGGTGGCTAAAGAAGATAGATAATACAAATACTCTCACTTGTTTGAGTTCATCCAAATAAATTGGGCTAGGACACATTCGTTCAAATCCCTGGACCACCGGTTCCCATGTGGTGTCTTATATGTCGTCGTACTTAAACAAAGAATCGGATGTTGAAAGCTTGAGTGGAAAATTACGAAGAGGTGAAGAAAACTTACTACTTGTAATACAAGTACTTGTTCACGAAGCTAATTTTGTGCCGCCGACACGGATGGATAGGCGTGCGACGCACTTGGAGTGACCAAATACTGTTTGCTTAACACATATGGATAACCTAGCCTCGTTAGCGCATTGGATAACACTCTGCCAAGTAAACAAGGAAACACTCAAGGTATGAATCTTACACTTTTTCCCGGTCGTCCAATACGATGCGTGGGCGATATTTGGCGGGTTACATGATAAAAGATGCAAAATATTGATTGGGGCATTGAAGCAAGCGGACGGAAACGGCTTTGTGGTATTCGGTGGACTCTAGAGATTGTGGATGCATCACTTATCGGCCTAACTGTGCGAACCTCAATCAAGTTGGTTATGACTAGTTACGTAGGCTTTAAATTTCGTAGCATGTGGAGAAATTCCTTGGTCACAATGTGGCGCAGCACTCGAGGCCCTACGGCCAAAACATGAGGTAGGGCAACTTACCTCATGTGCGGCTGAGGCAAGGAACCACCGGCCTGCTCCTGTTTGTTAGGAGGCAAATGAGATTGCGCCGAAGTATGATGGTAGGTATATCGATAAAGTCTCCTGTATTAGCTAAAATGTAAATAGGAATAATTCTGACACTCATGAGATGCTACCTCTACAACTTATTTTGATGCAATCCCAACCATGAAGCCATACAAGATGACTGCATGCTTTTGCTTACCAACTGGAAAACGTGTCGCAGGAACAGGTGCGAAAGTGCTTCGGCTAATTAGCCTATAGTAGACGAATTGGAGATGTGACGGAAAGTATAGCGCATGATGGTAGGCCGCAGCAATAGTACTCCGGTACGCGGTACCAACACTTCGTGCCAGTCGAGTTTGGGTTAGAGATATCGCGAGGTCACGCGAACCCAAATAGGATAGAACCGGCGACAAGCTGTGAATTAGAAATCGGACGCTTTCTCTCCACACGGCTGGTTGCCGACCAAGTATAAGATGAAGTTACAAAAGAGTTTGTGCACCAGCAGTTGCAACGAATTTTGTTGTGTGATCGCAGAATAGTCAAAAGAGGAAAAGTCAACAGCAGTACGACGGCACACTGTACCGACGCTTTGTTGCCAAGTGACTGTCGCATATCTCACGCCTTCAGGGACAAACAGTTCATTCAACAAAGGAAGTTCAACGAAAATGACAGCACAACATGTGTGTAGAAGCCTCGATGCAAATAACTGGATCATTTCCAAAAATAACGACGCTTCTGTATTCATGAGATTCTTTGTTTGAATCAGCTAAAAAACTAGCCGCAGTGTAACCAACCAGCGCGCAGTGCAGCTATGCCTAGGCGTCCCATCAACTGCTCTTATCGCTTGCGAAAAGCCAGGGTTCTGCTTCGCCATATAAATCCGTATCATAATTGTGCTTACAAAATCCCACCAAATCCTTCCCTTTTTCCAGATCAGCCGCATCGGTGCCTCTAAAGACTCCGTACAATATTTCACTCCGCGTGGTCTTGGCTGCTCCTGTCGTTTTGATCTCTTCGTTAGACGTCAAAGGATTTGCTGCAGATTCACCTGCTCGTTTCCGGTGTCGTAACAGCTGCACTCGGTTCCTTCTGATAAGCTTCCCTCCAGTACTGACTTCATAGGCTCTTTCTCCAAAGTTCGCGTTTACCACAACATTTTTACATCGTTCGCTGACATGCGGTATTGTTGGGATCCACACGATATCACTTACTGATGGCCCAGGTAGCGCCCGGGTCCCGCGGTCGTCATACCGTTTGTGATCGTCCATCCGCTTGCTTAAATTCCTTTACAGCTGCTCATGCGGCGGCAAGATAGGGTATAAAAGTTTCGCTGAAGCAGGCATTAAGATGCTTGTCCTTCCGCTGTACGGATGTGAACTGGACTGAAATCGACGTTCAATGATGGTGTGTTACGAATTTCCAACAGAATCAGATATGGATCCTCATGAGTGGATTTAGCCTTCGACAAAAGCTTCTTGGCTTGTTCGACCGCTGCTTAGGCTTTTCCGTTAGACAGGCTGTGATACGGGATGGTTTGTCCATGCGAAAATTCCCAATTGTTTGCGTATTTCTAGAACGCAACACCGGTTAATTGCGGGCCAGTGTCGGAGATCAGTTCCTCCGGTATGCCGTACCTGTCGAACTGCTATCTAGGTTTATTGATGACTGCTTCCGTGGTGGTAGCGGTGAGTGGATCGGTCTCGAAATGGTCACTGTGAAAGTCCACAGTAAGTAAGTAGTCTTGCGCGTTGTTACGGAACAATTCAACTGCTACTTTCTTCTATGATCGATCCGGAATCTCACGCAACTTCATTGCTTCCGTGGCTTGGCGAGCCTCGTCCGACCGGTAGGTTAAATAGCTTGATAGTTGTATTTTACCTGTCATCCCAGAGCAGAACATCAGATCGCGTGTTCCACCAATGCCGTAGTTGACACCCCTATTGACCCAATGAGCGTGTTCGAACATCTCTTTGCGAAGAGACGGTGGGAAGAAAATACCATTTCTTTTGAACAGCAAGCCTTCATACACCGAGAGTTGCTCCCGAAAGTTGAAGAATGGCGTTACTTCCTTCGGAATATTCTCCTGCTTACCCTCTCAACATCAGGCCTCGCACGTCGCGTCTGCCTCCGTATGACGCCTTATTTCTATCAGGCGACATTCGTTTACGCCAGATTTTGTATCAGATTGACTGCCTCGCCATTTTCGTGTTGATGTTGAAAATCAGAGATTAGATATCGACAGAGCGTAGACAAAGAACATCTAAATCCACGGGGTGTACATAAGATCTATTTGTGTCTTTGGAGACGGCTTAGCATTTTTCAAAGAAGTCGGTGGACACTATTCAATGGTTTGTTGGCTATTGATACGAGCGGTTTATAGTCAATATAGCCATGACAATGGGACTTAACCTTGCCGTGGTGTGATGGATTGCATGCCTCAATGATCCATTGAGCTATGCTGGGTTGTGCTTTCTGCACCTTCAGAGCCACTCATACCAGATAGTCAAGGGTTAAAGAACAGACAAACCCAGTCTCCTGGTCCTATAGGCTGGGGGTTGGAAGGAGTGTGGCTTCTTATGCCTTAGAACGGACTCCTTGTTGTCAACCATCAAACCCGCTGCCTTGCGTTCAGGATTTTAACCAAAGGCTTTGGTTGAATACACTGATCCTTCTCCTGTCTAGGCCTGTAAAACCTGACAGCATCCTGCCCTCGCAAAACTATGAATTTTCCGCAAACATTTCCTTGATGCTCTGACAACTGCAGAGGATAATCAACGGTGCCCAATCTGCTGCATCGAGCAGGGTGGATAGGGTTTGGCTGCTACTGCTTAAACCTTCCTGTCTTCTTATTCCTCCTGGCATATATTTCACCGTTATCGTCCCGATCCAACTTCACTTTTATCCATACGCTTTCAACCCCCAAATTCTTGGCCCTCCCTACCATGCCTTGATAGGTTTTGCCTAGTTTCAACTCAGTTGCAAACACGAAGCGACATTCATACCCTACAGGCAAGCCTATGTCTAGCCAAGCGGTCAAGCCCAGTTCAGCGGCTTCCATTTGGAGTTCCCGATCCTCACCTAGCTTGGCATGCCTCAACGTACACACATTGATACAGCTCGGTCAAGTGGCAGCACTTGCCGGTACACTAGAGACCCTATTGATCGATATCTGCTGCCTATTATAAACCCGCCTACAATTCCCGAGATCTGTTATGACGCTGCTATCCTCTTCAGGTGACACTGGCAGTGCTTTCTCATTGCGCCTATCCGGAGGCGATGCGGCTTTGAGTACCGGCCAAGTCGGTGTTGGCATTGCCTGAATCCCTGAGCTGAACCTGCTCTGGTTGACTGGATCCCAATCAGTAGCGATGTGTGCGGTCCAACTAGCTGGCTTGTGTCGGTTTGTCATTGCTGCCTACTCCCTCACAAACTGTAGTGAGGAATCGCTAAAAGGTTACTTTTATCGGCAATGAATGAGCTCCTCCGATACAGAAGAAGTACGGATACTGTACCGCTTGTTGTGGATCTGAACGTTTAAGTTGGAAAATTTTCCATTGATGAGCTGCATCTGGGTGGCCAACGTGATGTAGGCTCTCGCGATGATAACGGTGAGCAGTTACTTCATTTGTATAAAAGTGCTCGCTTATTTCTTGCGAATACTAACTTCCGACACAGCACCTGTCGGAAGGTGATATGGCGCTCACCAGCCTCGAACCAGCCATGGACGCAAAACGATCACATCACCATCAGTTACAGCTGGAGAAGCTGCGTCCAAAACTGTTGCTTGATTTGGAGCCCATGTTTGAATAATAACAATGCACTTGTATGTCCTGGTCTGCGGATGCGTTTTGACGGTCGCTCTCGACGTCCCGTTGAGCGCATAGACCCTAGCCAACTAGCGAAGCCAGGTGTTCTGCGGGCTGGCGTTCGGGAAGGGCATATGCGCAATGAATACAGTAGAAGAGCACGAGTCACATGTCCACCAAACCTTACTAGAAACAGGTAACTCATCATGTGGTAAATCCATTAGCCAAAATAGACATTGGATCACTTCGTAGTCTCTAGAACTGAGCGATGCCTGCCGGCACATTTTGGCGGTAAGCGAACACGAGACTTCAAAGACATCATGGTAAAACCCTGGCTAGACTGTAGAGAGACCAGAACTTTAAGTCGTCCGCGAAACTGGGAGATGGCAGTCCCAGGTCCTCTGGTAAGTCATTAACGAACAAGGTGAAAAGCAGAGGGCCAAGGAGCGACCCTTGCGGGACACCGCTGTGAACACACCGATTTAAAGACAGGCTGGAGCCCAAAAGAACACAGATCATTCCCGGTTAATAAACCGAAAGCCAATTCATGATTGGACATGAGATACCATAAGTCGCCAGCTTATACAAAATGCAAGAAGGCGGAAGTGTCAAAAGCTTTGAATAAGTCGATGAACATACGTCCAGAACATTTCCTCGGTTCACAACATCAGCCCAATATTCAAAATCAAATAATACGTTGGTAAGGCAAGAATAGCTTTTGCAATAGCCGTGTTAGGAGGGGAAATGCAGCCTATAGGACCATGTATGGCTTCCAATGGCATCACGCACCAGCTTTTCCGGAAGCATGCCTAATACGTTGGGCAGGCTAAGTCTATGGTCTCGGGAAGCCACTGATGCTTTAATGGCGTGAGGTCCAAGCAGCTTAAGGATAGGCGGATTTGTATTACATAGCTGTTTGATGTAGCCAGAAAACCGTTTCGAGTTTATTGATGCGGATCAAGCCAACTCTACTTCATATTTTAGACTTGCGGCTCGCAGACGCTGTTTACATGCAATTCGCACGCTTTTGGTGAGGTGATAAGTACTTTCTAAGGTTGCTGATAGGCAAATCCTTTACCATCTGGATCGCAAATTAAGAATCCTGCACACATCAGACTGAAACAAACGCGAGTTTGCCCATACTTTACTCCTCACTGAGGTAGGGAGAAAACGCTTAAAGAGAATAGTTGAAATTCTCCCATCCGACCTGGATGGAATGATCTTCTACAATGATGCAGGGATGGTTTGCAGCCTTGTCCCTGATGGCTTGAGAATTAGCGCTCCAGATATTTGGGCTGCTGGTAAGATATGCTTTACGGCCTCGACTTAGGGCGCAAGTTAATAACAGGTACGCATGATCACTAGCGCCCAAATGGGATTCGTAAACTACATCACGTACATAAAACATTGTAGTTGGAAGAAGAAGATCTAAAAGTGAGGAATTCAAGCTCTCCATGAACCTAGTTGGCTTTTGTACAAACTATTGAAGAGGAGCTTATGAGCAAAGGTCAAGATCAGTGAGAAAGCACCGTGATGCTGCTGTGCGAAAGAGATTTACCTAACCAACCTTACTCATAACCAGACATCTGCTGGTCGTATGAATAGGAATGATATTATTAAGCCCTCGACGCACTTTCTTGGCTTCTGTACACTAAAGCAATTTTGAATTGCGTGAAAAAGGTGCTTATACCTACCAAAAGAGCTGCGGCAGTTACCTTGAGGAATTAAACAAATATGTTAGTAAAATAGTTAAAGTGGAGCTGATGTACCAAGCAACTACAACTCCGCAACCACATGAGGGGCAATCATCTCACAGCAAAGTAGAGCCAGGCAGACACTTCACAATCCGGAATGTTGGAGAACAGCCATGTCTCAGTACAAGCAAGTACATCAAGCCGAGAGCTTTCTACAATAGTGCTAATCTCGCACCTATTGTTCCTCAGACTATGCAAGTTGATATGAACTACTTCAAGAAAATTGGGATCGTGAGCCGAGGATCATGTGCCGGCTCATAGTCTAAAGTTAGCAGGCTTGTCTCAGAATCGGGTGTCACGGGTTCAAGTCTGCGTAGAGGCACAACGACATTCACAGTTTTCCCCGCCTAAGTGATTGTTCGGAAGCGAAGCGTCAGTAATGCATTCCGGCGCACCGGGGATAGCCTTTTTTATCGTGTACCACCAGAACGGGCTCTGGAAAGGCGAAAGTAGACCACCGGCTAACAACCCAAAAACCCAACGGTCAAGGACCCGTTTCACCCGCCTCGCGTAAAGCTTTCAATTTCTTTATGGTGGATTCCAATTTTAACGTGTCAACCAATGGGTGCTCGGGTCGAATACAGAGCCCAGAAAGCTTGAATTTAAAACAGAAACGTAAAAGTACCTTACACTCAACCGGTGTTAAAAGGACAACTCTCAGCAGACGGGGCTTGACGTCCGACACATCGACCGGTACAGACCCAAACCGAACAAGATTCCATAAACCTACACCACAAGCCAGGCGGTTGCAGTTTTTAGACGCAAGTCTTAAAACATTGAATGTCAGCAAGTATTTACTCCTTTTAAATGGCGGCAGTGGACTTTAGGACATTTCAGAAAATGGTACTACGAGCAGTGTAAGAGTCACTGCGGCGAAGAGTGCCTACTCCACGGGGCAGTCGCAGTAGAAATGGGTGGCTGCTGCTTGAATGCAATAGCCGCGTAGGAAGTCTTTGTACGGAGAAACAGAAGAACTCAATACGGATGGCACGGTAAGCGAAGCGCTTGCCCGATCTTCTGTGCAGTCCGTTACCACCGCATGGTGCCAACTTGTGGCTTCGTTTTTCTTGATCCGCCTACCTTTTGCTAGTAAGAGGATCTGAAAATTTTCGTCACTAGTAGTGGAGTTACGTAATTCTTCCAACTGTTCATCGCCAAATAGCTCACAATCAGTTGATAGAAAAGGTTTTAGGTCGACGGAATCCGTTTGCGTGGCACCATCCGCCAATTTCACCTGGCCGAGAACACCCGAGGATGTCAGTCGCTCTACTAAACCCTCAACATTTCCACCCAAAACGTCAAAAGCAAAGACAACACTCCAAATTTGTTAGTCTAGAAAGGATTAAACCAAAACAATAATTTATGGTTACAAAGCGCTGAGTGTTAAGCATGCAACAATCGTCACAGTTATAAAGTAGCCTCTCGTTGTTTGCTCAAAATGCATACTGATCTGCAAGCAAACGGTTGCATGCCTTATGGAACCACCTACCAAACATTTCGCACTGCATACCACACGATATATAGGTTACAGGTACAGAGCATCTATCTATACAACAGAGGGGGAATGAATCAACTGATTTAAGACCCAAATGCACTCTCACAAGGTTTTTAACCAGTTTGACAGCAAAGAAGGTAAGAGCAGAAAGGGAAAGCTAGGATGGGCTTAAGCCATTGCAAGTGCGATGGCCTGCAATGTAGCCAACGAGCGCAAGGTAGGAAGAAACCACAAGCGAAACGCACACGCTAATATGAACTCAACGACGCGATGGGCTTCTTCGGGCAGGACAATTTTCAGGCAAACGTTGTTATTAGACAAAGGTTTGCAGAGTTTGTGGTCGCTTTAAGCCAAGTGACAGACAAATGATCCGAAAAAGTTTGGGGTTACTAACGCACGTGCGCAACACGAAAGTCGACAGGCCAACATTTGAGAAAAAGCTTGCACGATGGAGCGCAAGGGAATGGTTATTTGTTGTATGTGCAAATGGCCCTAAGAGGGTTGGGTTGGATACGCTAGGCAAAACCTAGGGCAAAGTTTGATTTCACAAAGGTGGGTTCGCTTGAATCCGAGTTGTCTTCTGTTCTGTAGTATAGCATTTAGACAAGACTGGCACGATTGGAAAATCTCTTGAGTGTTCCGTCCTGAAGGGATCGTTGATCTAGGAATGGTAAATTGTTACGAGGTCTGATGGTTTCAAAACGAAACAGCAGAACCACACCCTTGTCAACCAATCACTACCCACCCCTGCTAGGTCAGGTCGATCTAAAGACTGCACAGGTTTCTGCCTAACGAGCGTTCAGCATCTTATACCGATAAGCGGACGACAGCCTCCGGCACTTCAACTTTTGATCACGTCTCTTTGTTTCTGAAAAGATGAATGAAGCAGGAACAACAGCCATCCTTGCATTCTCATGTATGTAGAATCAATGTTACTAACTTTGGATAAGATTACATAATTATTAAAACAAATGCGACCAGAAATTAACCAAACCTGCATTGAATGCTCCTACAGATTTGTGGCCGAATAACACGGAATGTAGTTGAGTCCAGCTGTGAACCACAAGGTTCGTGAAAACTTAGCCTAGCGTCGAATATAGCCCTCTGTTGCTTGAGCTTTAAAAGATGGCCACGAAAGTGATTCGAAGTAGCCAGCTCAAACAAATCAGCAGGCTTGGTGGCACTGAGCCATTTCAGGAGCTTAAACGTATCTATCTGATGGTCTCAGAATACGCCGATCCAGTGAAATGAACCTGTATTGTTTATAAATTCTTCACAATTTTCCTTGTAACTTCCGATTCTATCTTCCGTCAGTTTTTGTATATTTGTTTTAACTCACAACAAGATATATACTCTCCTTCGAATTTCGTTCGTCTTCTGGTTCGGTAACGTTGTGC
>CALYDF020000919.1:0-19331 GCA_944474145.2 Dicrocoelium dendriticum | reverse complement strand
GCAGAGCATGCATCTAAACGTTTCCACATTATCGCATGACCTGACAGTGCTCAGTAGTTTATGCCACAGATCTCTATATCTGACCAGGAACAAATTAGAGCGTACGTTCGTTCTAGCCTTCGGTATATTTAGTGGAAACTCTTACTGCGAAGCTCTCTAGTTGAGCATTGTTGTTACTCAACCGCAGTCAGGTCGGAATAGGTCTTTCTGTTTAGCAGGTTAAAAGGCAGCAATAAGCTGTGCTTCATTCGACGAATTCAATGGTTCGAGTTGAAGCTCTTTGCAGCGTTCTCGATAAATCATAGCAGAGTACTTACAAATCAGCTGTTCAGTAAATGGCCTCTGCAAGTCCTCCACAACAATTCTGTCACTTTTCTCATCTGTAGTTTTCGACGGTGGGGCGAGTGAATAGCTTAAAACGTTCAACTAGCATGGGTTGTGTGGACTTTGTTGTTTATATTTTACTTAGGTGGTCCGACATGTCCTAATTTTTTTGGATTTATTTGGAGAAAATGTACGTCGATGAGAATTTATTTGCGAGATCACGCGTGGACAGTTGTGTAGAGACGTGTTAATTGTTTAGTGTAGTAGATCGTTTGGGATGGAACAACCGTAAGCCATGATTCTTTATTTCTTAGCCGAGAGGTTCATCGCTCACAAGTGGCACCATAATTCAACGGCAGGCAACCCTTCTTGAATGAGCAGTAGCTTTCCGTGAATCTTGTCATGCCGAATCTTTTGGACGATCTTGCTATCGTTAGCAAATAACAATGGCCGACCATGTTTTACATATGCTTGATTCATTGATGTAGAGCAGAAATAATGAAGGACAGAGCACATTCCCTTGGATGACCCCAATGGTGATGGCGTGTGGAGAATAGCGACAGTCACCTATATTGACAAACTGGTGACGATCACTGAGGTATGACGATAGCCAACTGGGAAATATGTTCCGGATCCCAAAGACCTTTAACTTTCGAAACAAACCGCTTGTGGGATACTCTATCGAATGTTTGATATACTTCCAGACGCCGAATTATTACTGCGGATCAGCAATCGATCAATTTTGAAATATAGTTCAAGCAATGTGGTCGTCACAATAGTGTTGTTGTACCAGACGATCCGGTGCCTTAAAAGTACCGTGTCCTACCACACACATGACGTGATCTTCACTGTCACCCAATGGTCCACTGTGGTTCAAATGCATCAGGCCGCCGCCTGTCCAACACATTCTCACTTTAACCCATATGGTCTGTAGTCTTGCCTGTTTCATTTGACTTATCTGGTCAATACGCTATCCGGTGTAGTAAAGGTCTTTGTTCTGACGGCTCTAAGCCCCCATCAACCGCAATTATAACACTGGCAATGGAGATGACTGGTCAGTCACAGCTAACACAGTAACTACAACGGCAGCATGATTATATCCAGCAGAAAAAGCGGACTATGTTTCAACAAGAACAAAGACATTGTTATTCCAAGCTCTCACTGAGAAACTGTCATTCCTAAATCTAACACCCACCACAGTGAAAACCGAGTCCACATCAACTGGAGCGTTGGTAAATGGAATGCAAAAGTTCCAATATGACACAGAGAACGGTATCACATTTGAAACCTGGTACAGGCGGTATGAAGACATCTTTCTGGTTGACGCGACTATGCTTGATGATGTGGTCAAACTACGGTTGTTGTTACGGAAGCTGGGCGCTAATGAACACAACCAGTATTGTAATTTTATTCTACCGAAACATCTCCACGTGTGCAATTTCCAGAAGACTGTAGATGTTCTCACCACCATTTTTGGTGAAAGGTCCTCCATTTTTAACACCCGTTATCGGTGTTTGAATCTGGTTAAGAACCAACACGAGGAGTATGTTTCATACGCGGGCAGAGTAAGCCTTTCATGCGAACGTTTCAAGCTCAAACAACTTACGAATAATCGTATAGGTAGAATTTCGTCACAAATAGACTCAGACAGCCCTCACAAGCCCAAGAAAGCACTGTACGCGCGTTTCATCCTTTCGGGAATCATCAGCATTGCGCATTCCATCGGACCCCTGGTAGGGCTCGAACCCGCAACTGTTGCCAGTCCGTGGTTGAGACCACTGAGCTACGGGGGACGGCAACGACCATCATGCATAAGTTACTAGATGTGATATAGCGCCGCTCACTATCCACTGACTTGCAAGGTACTGCCGTGAAGAGGACAGGGTAGTCACTCAGACAGCCGCCACACGCCCGGAAAAGCACTGTACGCACGTTTCATCCTTTCTGTCTGGCTGTCTGAGTAAGTCTAGATGTGACAAATTTCTACCTATACAATCCAACTCCCCCTACCACTCTTCCGCAATCAGTACACAGATCAAACTGCTTATACTGCCATAGGTTAATTGGCGGCTTAAGTTTGGTAAGCTCGTTTCTTGGGGAGGGGAATACCTTGTCCTCTGTACGGCAGTAACGTGTAAGTCAGTGGATAGTGAGCGGCGCTATATCACATCTACTAACTTATTCACGATGGTCCTTACAGTCCCCCGTAGCTCGGTGGTCTCAACCACGGACTGGCAACAGTCAAGTTGCGGGTTCGAATCCTACCAGGGGTCGGATGGAATGCTCACTGCTGATGATTTACGAATAATCATTTCAAATTCCTCTTGACCACTGCAGCTGGCGCAAAGTCAGAATAAATCTGTTATCCGAATTGGACTCATCTCCAGATTTCACCATTCAAGACATCACCGCAGTGTCAGCGTTTGGTCAACCTAAAAAGTGACTCACAAATGTTGCAGTCGAGGCAACTGTCAGAGATCTCGATCGTTGACACAATTTATACCCGGAAACCGACAGATGTCTATAACACCACATGACAGAAAACACCAAGTGTTTGTTGGAATTGTAGTGAGTGGCATTTTTCTAAAAATCCGTTCGTCAATCACCAGTGCATCGTCTACCACAAGAAAGGACGTAAAGTAACGCATTGCCGAGTAACCACACGATGTCTTCATCGTGGGTATCAATCAAAACCGTTTCAACAACGCGGAATCAAATGGGAGTCTAATGTGGTTTATGCAACTGCACAGGAAGGACTTCTTTCACTTCGTAAGTTTATCACTACCACTATTAATGGTCACTCAGTGCGCCCACAGTTGGATACCGCATCCGACATTACTATCATCTCCAGCCGGACATGGTCGGCTATCGGTAGAGCGATACTGTGCAATGCGGATAATACCGCAATGTGTGCATCGAACAGTGTCCTACAGCTATTTGGTAAATTTCCTATGAATGGGTTTACAGAAACGACAAGCCAACCGGGGTCTGTCACGTTTCTGACAACCCGGAAGTAAACATACTTGGTATTGATTGGATAACGCGTTGAATCTGTGGAATGTTCCTCTTGACTCTGTGTGCGATCAAACCGAGGAAAGTCTATCCGGTCCGGACTTGTCATCACAGTGCTACGCAGCACAGAATTCTATAATTTCTGACTATATGGAAAAGCAATTCCCGGAAGTGTTCAACCTAACAGTTGGCTGTTGCACTAAGTACAAGGCACCGCTGTACCTGTTTATACCTGTTTGTCGACCTAAAAGACCTTTGCCGTATCTGTCTCTTAAGTTAGTTGACAATGAATCGGATCGCTTGGAGCAATCGTGTGTGATTTCTAAAGGGAAATACTTAGACTGGGCAGCGCCAATATTGAGAGTGAAAAAGGCAACCGGAAGCAGTGTTTTTTGATTGTGGTTGATGCCTATACCAAGTGGCCAGACGTACGCCTGATGAGCGCAACTGCAACAGCGGCCACGGGATGAAACTTACAACAGTTATTTGCACAGTTCTGTTCTCCAAGCACCTTGGTTTCCGATAATGTTTCGCAATGTATCTCCGATGATTTTGCTGTTTCCTGTCTGCGTAATGGTATCAAGCACTGCCGGTCGCCTCCGGGGCATCCCTAGTCCAAAGGGCAAGCAGAAAGATTCGTTGATATCTTCAAACGTTCACTTCTAAGACTGCCGGAGGAAGGACCGAGAGAGGAGATCATACAGCTGTTCCTATTAACTTATCGGGCTACGCCTAACCCCGCTGTAACATGCGGCAGATTCCCAACGAAAGCCATGTTCGGGCGTGAGATACGTCTTCCAATTGATGCAATACGCATTAACGTTCCGCAACGGCCACTTGCGTCAGATGTAAGCAGAAGTTTTCTACTAGGGGAGCCGGTATACGCGTTGGATATAAGGCCAAACCACCCAACCTGGCAACCTGCAGTGGTACGAAAATGAAAATGCATTGTGCTGTGCGAGGTGTCTATCCGACCGTTGTCTCTCATGCGGCACGTTATTCAGTTACGCAAACGACGGAGCAAATAAACAATCACTTCTAGTTTCGAGTTGTCGTTCCATATATTGCTGAACTCCTTTGAACTACCAAGAACTGGGGCTTAGTGAGCCGACGGAAACGTGCGCAGAGCTACTCCACAGTCACTCGTAGAGCTATGTGGACTACTACACCTATTTGACGTTTACAGGTGAACCCAGCACTATTCGTATGAGACTGGAGAGCGCGTTTTCAAAGGGGATGTTGCACCAGACGATCCGGTGCCTTAAAAGTACATTGTCCTCTCACACACGTGACCGTGAACTTCACTGTCACCCATTGGTCCACTGTGGTTCAAATGCATCAGGCCGCCGCCTGTCCAACACACTCACCTGTAGTCTTACCTGTTTCATGTGACTTGAGTTCTGGTCAATACACTGTCCGGTGCGGTGAAGGTCTTTGTTCTGACTGCTCTAAACCCCCACTAACCGCAATCATAATGCTTGCCAAGGAAACCATGCTGTGAATTAGTTGTCAGGTCAGAAAGTTCGACAAATTTCATCGCCTTTTTGTTGATTAGTTTTCTAACTAAGCGACTGCTCATTGGCGTGTGATGGATTGGCCGGTAGTTATCAATCGTTTGTTTTGGACGCCGTTGTGCCTAGGCATGATAAATGACGATTTCATTGATCTGCAAAGTGGCTAGATTACAACGATATGTAAACGTGCTCTTCAGAAGCAGTGGTATAACAGGCACTTCATGCTTAATAGTGGTCGCTGAAATGCCATCGGCTACCAGCTTGGAGGATGACCTGATTGAATTGATAACTTGATGGATAATGTAAACTTTCAGGAACTCCAGAGGAAGGCCCACAGAGGTTCCGACTCAAAAGAAATTGGCATAGGTCGTCGACCGTTTCACGTAGGGGCACATTCGTGAAAAGCGATTCCATGTCTATGGAATAAATGAGCTCCTCGTCGAGTGTTGCTTGTTCGAGTATATTCGCCAATTCAAAGGAGTCTTTCAAACAATGCGCGCTCAAGAGCTTATGCACGGGTTCTAAGAGCTTTGCCAACCACCGAGCTACTTTGTGGTAAGGTGAGTTATTCATGCACATTATTGGGCGTAGTGGAATTCCCGCCTTGTGCAGCTTCGGCGCACCCCTCATCCTTGGTGTTTCCGTCCCTGTCGGTTTTAGCTGTTGATATTGTGACCCGGTTATATAACCATGAAGCAAAAGAATTTGTAGATGCCTTGTAATTTGTTTCTCCACTAAGATATTGTTGTCCAGCGTCTTGTCAATACGAAACCTGCGTCTGTCTCCGAGAATGGACTCCATTTTTGTGGTGTAATCAGCTTTGTCCATTATTACCACATCCGTGCCTTTATCCGGTTGCAGGAAAATTATGTTCTTCATTTTCTGCAGCTCCTTGATTGCAACATAGTGTTCCGACTTCAAGCAACATCTCTGACTAATAGGCGCGTTCAGGAACTGGTGTGACATATCCACTATTTTTGTCCGAAACCATCCTGCATCGTCCGTTGATTTCGGTGAAAAGTCGCTGAGTTGACCGTACGGATATTCGAAATGAATCTGGGTGTGGAGCCTGACCACATTTTCGGCGGTATTCGGTGTTTCAATCCCAACGAAACAACTTCGAAATGTTCTCGCGTGAACCGAGCTGTTGACAGATTGTACACATGCTTCTGTCCCTCGGTAGGGAAAGAAATGTTTGTGCTGTGACAAGGGTACCTTGAAGGCTGCGCAGTGTCTTGATCCTAGTATGCTGGAGAGTTTCAGCAGAAAATGCCTCAAATTTGAAACGGCAAACCAGTGACAAGCCATTTAAAACAAACGCAAATCGCTTTTGTGTCTCCAGGACCTTATGTTCCCGTTCAATGTAAGCCTCGATATGTGCGGACGCAATCGTGGCTAGATTCACACTCTTAGCGAGTACCTTATTTTTCGACAAAGTTTTAACAAATCGAGATGGAAATCGACCTGACTGGATACATTTGATAAAACTTAACCCGTACGCGTTCCACCGTTATCTTGCAGCCTAGCGACAGCGATCGATCCAATGACCTCACAAGGTCAGCAGGGAGTCTTCTTTTAAGAAACTTGAAACACTGCCTCCCCTTCAACCACTTCATTAACGCAGTAAGTAGACATAGGTTGTGATATGTTGACATTTTGTTTGCTCCCCTCAGTCACTACGCACTACAGGCAGAACAAAACTTTGTGTCTGTGTTCCCAGAGTTTACATATTCGAGACTCAGGAAGTCACTCAATGTATCACAGCTCGCAGCAACATCATGAATTAAGTGGCCTTCACCGTCAAATATTTCAGTAGTCAGAAGAGAACGGGTACTGGTTCTACGATGAAGCATTTTGACAAACTCCCTCGGTTTGCAGCTTGTTCATAGGGCAATAAGCTCTTCATTATTTTCCCCGCGTTAACTACGCATGCACAACTGGTGCCGATTTCGTGCTTTTGTGGGAAAGGTGAAAATTCATGGGTCTTTCTGTGCCTTAATGTTAATTTTCCAGTTTTCTGGCTGTTTGAGTGTTAGACAGCAGACTTGTAGACATTTTTGAGCAAGGAGGACTATAGCGTGGTGGATTTTAGTATAAAACTGCGCCAAAGCAATGTACATTTTGGTAGAAAGGAAGAGTGAATTCGTCATACAAACGGGTTCACTGATGAAAGTATTCCCAGTTTATCTTATGGGTTGCACGTCGCAGTGTAGAGGCGAGTTTAGTGACCAATTTAACGTGGAAACTGAGCCTGATCATTCTATGATTCCTGCCGAGAAGAATGTGTAAGATTCCAATCTGTGGATTTAGTATCCCCCATGTGAATTTGGAGTCCAATACATTTGCACACCTAATTGGAATGTCAACCCATTGCGTCCAGCCCCCCTACTCTGATAGAAGTATGAGAAGTGGTGTGCAAGGTTAGTCTTGGGTGGGATAATCAGCGTATTTTCGGTAAGTTAAACTCACCGGCACTTATCTTCTGGGTGTGTGGCAACACTGATGCGAAGTCAACTGCAGAGGTGATGATGGTGACACTCACGGCAGGCGCATTCGGTGGGTTGGTGTGTGCAGTATGTAAGATGAGGCACCTGCAACTTACAGCGAAATACATTCTGAGACATTTCCCCATTGTGGGTGGTCTATACGTTCAGCTGCAAGTGTTTTGTGCACGTGAATGACACACCTCCGCCTGTTCTGGTGCAGCAAGCTTTTTGAAACAGGTGATAGTCTGGAATCCGCGGCGTAGAGTCAAGCGTAGCTGAAGAACACCATGCTTCAGTGACGAGAATCGTTTGGGAGTCATTGAACTGTGCAAGTTTGTTAATAAAATGTAATTTGTTGCCCACGGGTCTGGCATTAAGTAGAAACACTAAAAATGTACCATATATTAGGGGATTACGGCCGTCTATTGCGTGATCGCCTGAGTGCATAGGACTGAGCACATAAGTTAGCTAAGCACAAGAGTGGTGCGCCCGAGTTGGCCATTAGAAAGTTTGTTGTTAGGGCCAGAGTGTCACGTGGGTAGGTTCAGACAGATGAGAGCATGAAGGGAACCGAAGCACCACGCTTAAGCTGCAGTTGGCTTGGCACTGGAATAGGTTTGTCATTTGGACAAACTGGACAAATAGTGGGATCAAAATGCTGACCTCCTCCTTATGCATCTAAGGTGGGAATGGGTACAACATTATTAAGCTCACCGCTATAAAAATGGTTGTTGGAGTAAGCAGCGTAAGGTTTTGAAGGAACACAGAGCTAAGCGGAGGATAACATAGTCCTATTGACCGATGTCATTCCGTTGACTGTAAGCTTCATTGATTGTTTTGGAGTGTGGAATGACAACTAGGCGTTGCCAAGAGACGGTTGTTATTTGACAGGTTGTTTTCTTATGTGGTTGTACAAGGCTGTTCGATAGAGAAATTTAGGTACAACCGTATATTTCTAACCACAGGGCTTTCAAGGTCAGTGGTTGCTGGCTGGCAGAAGTCTTTCGTGAGCGACAGAGAACTATGCATTACATCAAGTTATCGATACTTGGACGTGCCCTGGTCGTTGGGACCGGGTTGCGACATAGTCAATGAACTGTCATGGCACCAGAGTTTCGATCATTTCGAATTTCCCCTAATAATTTCATATGAGGAATTCAATTAACTGGGAATCGTCAGGACTCGGAGGACACACTTTATCCGCTCGTTGCTCTGTAGGCGTTTCAGTGGAGCAAGGTAGGGTGGATTTTGAGCTAGCTGGCAATGCAGATAAACGATCGAGGTCTAAATCAATGCTTGTAGTATCCACCTTAGAGGCACTCATCTTTTGGATGTTTCTCTATGAACCTAGCTATTTCCTTATGGTTTTCGCGGCACACTGCCAAATGCTGACCTTTTAGGTGTGTCATATCTGGTTTAAACAATGTGCCATTAAACATAGTGCGTTGAGCTGGGACGGGTCCACAATGGAGAAATCGCTGCGCGAATTCCTCGTTTAAAAATTGAAAATACTCGGGCGACAATGTTACGGTATCTTCTTTTTTGAACGTTGGCACCTGCAGTCGACATCAGACATGTTACCAGCTTTTGCTATCGTTCATTATACTTTATTCAAACCTAACCTGTCCGGAACGTCAAAAACAAGCACACGTTTCAGTGCACACATTTGTTGGTGCACTTCGGAGGCAACAGAGAAAATTAGCTACCGGGCGTTTCCTATGAACACAGGATAAGTTTATTCCATTGGGTGACTGATGCAGTCAAGCGAAATCAGGGGAGGCTCAAATGGTGCCAGGTATTTTTTCTCTCATCAATTTATGATTCCAGAATTAAACATTGGGTACGGAAATGAGGTTAACGTTTGCAGAGGAACAGATTCCCATTCGTTTGGGACCACGCATATTTTTCCCTTTACTGGTGTCATGAAAACTACAAAATGCGTTTGGGTGTTGCCAATACAAAACCGACATTACTATTATAGTGACGAATAACGCAGGGTCATCGCAACCTAAGATTGGCTGTGTTCGGATGCAGGAGGCAAGTTAAGAAAAAGCAAGGAAAAACCACTTTCGAAAGAGTAAGAAGAAATCCCATTTGAACAGCATATACTGAACAGTAATTTCGTGTATTCTCCTCAGCTGTTTACAAACAATTAATGAAAACGACAGGCTACATAGCAAGGGCGATAAAGTTGCAATGTTATCGGCGAAAATCAGCGAGTTCACGTGACCCCGTCAGAAGAAAACGACACTAGCCTCACCAGAATAGGGCGAGTCTGGTCACGAAGTCCGTTTGTTTGCACAAACTTGATTTCAACCAGCTAACCGCCGAGCCCTTAGCGAACTGAAGTAGACGGCGACTACTTCGTTTGTTGATTACCATAAACCCACCACGTGGCTTTTCGCATACAGGGCAATCAAGTGGGTAGTTTCGGGCCATTTGCGATCAGGTACCGCGGGACGTGCTCCGCAATCCTCAATGAAAGCCTTCTCTGTTCTGCCAGCGTAGTTGCCACCGCAAGTACAGATAAAAGGTAGATGCACGAGGCGGTAAACTGAGAGTACGGTCTGTCCAGTTTGGATATGCAAATCAGCATTCTGACTTGGTGCAGTGCTTGCTTTGCGGCACTATTGACGGGGACGTATGGCGCATGCCTGTCCAGCGTTACCCGCGTCGTCGTTTTTGCGGCGTCTGTTGAGGGCTGAAAGAGGTGGTCTGGTGGACAGCCTGTATGAAAACGCTTCCGGTTGTGGGATTTTGAATGAGGGTGACTCCTTATTCCTTAAAACGGACTCTTTGTAGCCCAACGGCAAACCCGCAGGCTCAGCCGAGTAATAGCACGTCTTGATAGATTGACGAAGACGATGCGGACATCTTCTGTCTACTTGGTCCCCTTTAAGCGACAGCGTAATAAAAACATTTTACTTTGGAACATCTGTTGATGATTAATCTTTCGGCTGTAAATTCGCGCACCGTGCTATAAATCGCTTGGGATATCCATTATTTTGTAGTGTCGATGTGACGCGTTCCAGTTCACATTCTATAGTCTCCATAGAGCAAATTTGGCGAACTCTAACAGAAACTGCACGGACTAAAGTTCGCTTGTAGTTCATAGGGCAGAAGCTATTAAACTTCAGCTACTGCGCCGTGGATGTTGGTTTTCTGTACACAGACCGAACGAGTGCACCGTCTAGCTTTCGCTGTAACTTATCATCCAGGAAATGGAAAGATCCATCGGATTCCTTTTCTATCCCAAATTTGATCGTGGGATGGCATTTATTCATCATGTACAGTAGGTATGCCACCTGCTGAGGAGTGTTAACAAACACGTAGTTGTCGTCCATTTACCGGCCATAAAAGTGTACATTATGTATATAAGAACGTAGTCCGGTGTTTCCCAAGTGACCCATAAAGATAGCAGCCAAAACTCGACCCAATGGACTGTCCATGACCGCGCCGTCGATTTGTTATTCTGGGTTCCATTGAAGCGAGACAGAATATCTTTCGTGCATAAAACGAGTAGTGACTTGAGTTGGGAAGTTGGGTTCTTGTCTTTATCAGCATGCCTGACTATTATGTCTAACGTTTCTTCCAAAGGGTTCTTTGTAAATAACGAGCATACATCAAGTGAGATCATTTGCTTTCTTTTACTTGATGATGTGATGATTTTCGCTAGCCATCGGGCCAGTTTTTGGTACGGTGCGTCTACCATTGGGATGATTGGACTTGGGGATGCCCTCTTTATGCGTTTTTGGTAAGCCATACATGTGGGGAAGTCTAGATCCCCGAGGATGGAGCTGTATCATAGTTTTTCCATCAATCAATCCCGCCTTCAGTAGCTTCTTTAATCTTCAGACTATTAACATCTCTATCTGTTTGATTTTATCGTAGCCTACATCACGAACGAAGCGGTTAGAGTCTGCAAGAATTGTTTGAACTTTCTTAATGTAGTCTTCCTTTTCCAATATTACAAATCCTAATCCCTTATAGGATCTTAGTATTACCAGATTTTCATTTCGCCGCAATTGTATTAGGGATTCTCAATGATCCTTCGTTAGAATTCTACACCTTTCCGTTTCACTTCCACAGAACTGATTGGCCAAACCTACCAATCTAGTTCTAAACCGGCCGCTTACGTCCTCGTTACTCGGTGTTAGACTGGAAAGTCGGCCGTAAAGAAGATACTCAAACTGAGCTTCAATCCCTATTCTGTTGCATTTATTTGGTGGTACTGAAAAATGGAAATCCAGCGATAAAGCTTCAAGTTGGAGACGATTCAGAGAGATGGCAGACAGATTTAACACCTTATTCTCAGATTCTAACGGGATCTGGTCGTTTGCTAATATCTTTATGGGTCACTTGGGAAACACCGGACTACGTTCTTATACACATAATGTACACGTTTATGACCGGTAAATGGACGACACCTTCGTGTTTGTTAGCACTCCACAGAAGGAGACATACCTACTGTACATGATGAATAAATGCCATCCCACGATCAAATTTAGGATAGAAAACGAATCCGATGGATCTTTCCATTTCCTGGATGATAAGTTACAGCGAAAGCTAGACGGTGCACTCGTTCGGTCTGTGTACAGAAAACCAACATCCACAGCGCAGTAGCTGAAGTTTAATAGCTTCTGCCTTATGAACTACAAGCGAGCTTTAGTCCGTGCAGTGTCTGTTAGAGCTCGCCAAATTTGCTCTATGGAGCCTATAGAATGTGAACTGGAACGCGTCACATCGACACTACAAAATAATGGATATACCAAGCGATTTATAGCAACGTACGCGAATTTACAGCCGAAAGATTAATCATCAACAGATGTTCCAAAGTAAAATGTTTTTATTACGCTGTCGATTAAAGGGGACCAAGTAGACAGAAGATGTCCGCATCGTCTTCGTCAATCTATCAAGACGTGCTATTACTCGGCTGAGCTTGCGGGTTTGCCGTTGGGCTACAAAGAGTCCGTTTTAAAGAATAGGGAGTCACCCTTATTCAAAATCCCACAACCGGAAGCATTTTCATACAGGCTGTCCACCAGACCACCTCTTTCAGCCCTCAACAGACGCCGCAAAAACGACGACGCGGGTAACGCTGGACAGGCATGCGCCATACGTCCCCGTCAATAGTGCCGCAAAGCAAGCACTGCACCAAGTCAGAATGCTGATTTGCATATCCAAACTGGACAGACCGTACTCTCAGTTTACCGCCTCGTGCGTCTACCTTTTATCTGTACTTGCGGTGGCAACTACGCTGGCAGAACAGAGAAGGCTTTCATTGAGGATTGCGGAGCACGTCCCGCGGTACCTGATCGCAAATTGCCCGAAGCTACCCACTAGCTCTATTGCACGCCACGTACTTGATTGCCCTGTATGCGAAAAGCCACGTGGTGGGTTTATGGTAATCAACAAACGAAGTAGTCGCCGTCTACTTCAGTTCGCTAAGGGCTCGGCGGTTAGCTGGTTGAAATCAAGTTTGTGCAAACAAACGGACTTCGTGACCAGACTCGCCCTACCCTGGTGAGGCTAGTGTCGTCTTTCTTCTGACGGGGTCACGTGAACTCGCTGATTTTCGCCGATAACATTGCAACTTTATCGCCCTTGCTATGTAGCCTGTCGTTTTCATTAATTGTTTGTAAACAGCTGAGGAGAATACACGAAATTACTGAAATCAGTAGGCATATCGTGTAAGGAAATTCCTGTATGAGAGCATATTTGATTCATCAGTTTGAGTCAAGTCTAACATGTGTTATGCACGCTTGAATGGTGGTGATTCAGCTCTAACACACGGAAGCGAATCGGATAAATAATGCAAAGGGCTAACACGTGCGGATATATATAATCTATGATCGTTAAGGAAGAGTTGGCAGAAGAACTCGGCGCGGCAATGATCGTTTGTCTTGACATTGAAGGCTTCCCGTTGTGGACTGGAGACGAGGTGGGATGGTTGTCAACACACACAACACACACACACGTACACACGCACACGCTCGCATACGCACGCTCGCACTCGCACGTTCGCACACGCACACAAGCACGCGTGCGCAAGCGTGTTCACGCGAAGTCAGCTAACTGGCCCCCTGAGCACGGCAGGCGAGCTGATGCTGGGTGTGCAGCACGCACAAACAGGGATACGCGATGCGTCAGCTTCTGATCGGTAACAGGTACGATAAACTGCAAAAAATTGGTAAATTGCGGGGTTCGATTGAGTGAACTGGTGGCTGCAGTGTCTGATGCAGCGAATAACCACGGTACTGGATAAGTATGAATTTATGCAAGAATCGTATGGCCGGGAGAAAACTTTAGTGATAGCAACATACCCAAGGTGAACCTGAAAATGAAGCAGTTTCCAGCTGGAATTTCTATAACAATTCCGTCCATATGGACGAAATCGAATACAGTGCGTTTGAGAAGAGTCTTTCGTTTTTGCTCAGTCGCCGCGCTGGTCAGGGGTAGATTGGAACGCACTAATTTGCCGACCCACCAATGGCATGTACGTCTACTGTATTTACTCATCCACGCATGTCTGGGGGTGTGAATACGACGTGAGGACGCATTGTGGTGCATGTATCCTTGAAATATGTTAATGACCCTCGTCGATTTCGACAAAGGCCAGCTCAGATTGGGTCGATGCCGACGTTTTTGGCTGGTGGTTTGCAACATCTCGACAGCAGTGCATAATGCACTGGCTACCGTGTTCAAATGTTGATGGCGCTTCGACAGTTGCTTAATGTTATCCCAGCAAATGATAAAAGGGTTAGTGACAACGCTGTTGTAGACTGAATGTTACCTTCACATAAACCACCTTAGCAAAATAAGAATTCGTAACAATTAAGCGGTGAAAATATGAGATGCTACTTCTGCATAAATGAGTCCGGAACAATGTCTATCAGCTACTGGAGGCTCATCAGATCTATTTGCAAGTGCGCGGCCGCCTAAGGAGTTAATTCCAGCAGAATACAGAAATAAAAAGAAAGCTGAGTGCAGTGCCTTTTGAACAGATTTTATCAAATCTCATTTTATTCCATCAGCTTGGACAATTAAATCAAAATCAGTTTCGCAATGAGCACGAGAAGGAATTTTACAGTATTGGTATGGTAAAAGAATCCTAAAGTAGATAAAGAAGCGTTTAGGTCAAATCTAATCACCCATTTTAGAAAGAAAGGTGATGGAAGAATCCAGCGCGTACGATGCATTTATTTGATTAAGCCAGTCTGTTTACCGCTGAATATTCAAGCGTTGTTGGTGTATTAAGCATTTTATTGACTTGACTTGAGTTCCCCGCCTTGGCAGACTTGAATGTTTAAATATTCCTTATCGCCCAGATACGTATCCGGCCAATTTGGAAAACCTTAATATGCCATCGTACTAGAATTTTTGGTATTTTAAGTATCCATGGAAACTGTGTAAATAGATCACTGAGGATTCACGTTCAACCGTTTGTTCCACGGTCATGACACATTCAGTAGTTGCGAATGACTTAACAAGCGTAAAAGTATTGCCCATTAGTTAATTTCCGGTGGCCGGTGGGACTCTCTGGGACTCTTTTAACGTCCGATATAATTCCACGGGATGTACAGCTGAGCGGCTAATCGTACTCCCACAACGACCGAACAACAACAGATCATGGTGACGTGCTGGTATAGATTTGTTTTCCTATTTCGTTAGACTGCTGCTACCAAAAGAAATGCGGATGTTCTACGTGTGCCCTAAAGCTCGATCCACCTGAGTGTTGGCGAAATGTGGGTGGGTGAGATGTACTGTTTTATGTGAAGCTGCCGTTTGCACTAGTTGCAAAATACCCAAGACAAAATGAACCGTAATCGCTTTCAGCTCATACGTCCTTTTGACACGTCAAAGAAATAGAAGAAGGGTTCAAATTCCCTACAGGCCTAGTGATCTGGAAGCAGAGAGTGCGGAGATGATATCTGAGATTGGGGCAGCACTACACGTATGCTGGTGGACTCGCACCAAACCACAATCAGATCCCTCATGTATGAATTTGTAGTTGACGAGCTGCTAACAACTTGTCGTGGAGTGTGAGGCATGAATCCAGTAATACCAAGTGAACATCCAGTGGCCCTAGCTTGGCGAAAGCTGCTGCTGTCACACTCGCTTCCATAGCAGTCATCCTAGGAATACTGTAAACTGGCTTCCATGAACTTACCTGAGCTACAAATCAAGTGGACTGGTCACTACAGCAAGATTCATCTATTGCAGCAATATGGGCAATCCTAAAGGAGTATGGAAGACGATTGTGCGCAACATCCGTAACCCACAATTATCAGATGGTTGCACTAATGAAACTAAAATGGTTCGACAAGTATATTTTATTTCATTAGACATTGACGTGTACTAAGGAATAAATACAGTCCGATGGGTTCTGCCGCCGATTACGAGGTGTCATAATCATGGCTGATTTCACGCAACAGCACCAGTGTTCAAAAATCCCAGCCACAACGAAGACGACCCACAAGAGGATCATTCATTAAGTGACGCTGCACTTGAGGAGTACAGATGACGGAGCAATGTTAAAGGGTTCAGCCGGGCAGTCCCTGACTTCCAGGAGGGACCATGCGTCGGCACTTGTGGTGCATTTCAATTCCTTATTCACAAATATTTAGGAGGCGGTACAGAGTTTGATTTGTGTAGGCCCTGCCCCTTTTGACAGAAGAATTTCGGCATAGTAGATGCTCGCAAGCTATTCATTGGTAATTGGCGGTGCTTCACATGCTATACCTAATGAGTCGCATTTACTAGTCTGCTTCAAATCTGTGCGAATCATGTTCCACATTGAGATTGCGGGTCGCATTGTGGGTTTGGTAGCATCCACCATTCAAATATGCTTCACTACTTGTCGGTTTGACGAATGTCCTTGCAAACCACTGCTGGTCTGGTTTTAGACTAAGATGAGATAACATTGCAGAATGCTGCACTGGAAAAACCAGGTTAACATTGACAACAAAAGTAATTCGATGGCTTATCAGTTCGTCTTCATTTCGGAAGAAGAAGTGATCGTTGGAGACAATGAGATGAACGCTTATCGAACCATTAGCAATTTGTAGGTCTGTCGAAAAATGCAAGATTTGATAAGGCGCAACCTTAACAGTTTATTTGGAACCAGTCATATGGAATAAAATATTCACCATACTTAATTGATTGTCACTTTCTATCTTTGTCTGCTATTCTATGTTGCTCTCATAAGTTGATCTCGCAGTCCACTGTCACGTTAATTCTGATGCAGTTGTTGTATTGCTTAGTTTGGGAGCGTCATAGGTTTTAGCCGCTATTCATGCACACGGACGCACATCAGTACCACAGCAGTCCACAGATTGGTCTCGGCGCGATGAAATCCTACTCTGCGCTTAATTCCTAAATTAAAAAGAATACCCAAACCTATCATGTCATCGCTTTCTATAGCAAAAACCGAAGGTGCATGCACGCTGTCCACGGTTGATCTGCAAACTAAGTCTCGAGACGTGGCCAGAAGAATCATCGCGTAATGCTCAACGACTCTATATATAGATGTTCATAAGCCACCGCCGCATCAACGTCACGACTCTACCAACAATACGCACTGCACAATGATAGCCTTTAAACCCGCATACTTACCCAACTAGTGAAGACATATAACAAAACAGGGAGCGTGTGCAACGCCCAAACGAACTGGGCGTCCTCGTACTACCACGGATATGAGATATTCCGCTGTTAGTAGTAGTCTAAGAGTTATCTACAAAAAAGTCATCTCAGCATTCATATGAATCGGCCCAACACAGTGCCACTACACCAAAATGCTTGTGCACCGTATAAAGGAAGGAAAGGGAATTCCGAAGGTATGGTGCAAATGTCAGGTACAAGTGGTCACAAGCCAGAACGATTCGGTGAATCGTCCTAACATTCGCACGCCTTTTTCCGTAAGAATAACCATGTCCAAGCATTCCATCATGTATACTCGATGAGGCCAATTTTTCCGGTCAGCAATTATACACAAAAGCGGCATGTTTGTGGCCACCATAACCCACGTCAAGCACGCATCGCCCACTAGTGTCCACAAATTCACACAGGTCATTTCCTGGCTGGACTAACAAGTACGGAACAATCATCGGGACCATTCTTCTTTTCCTTTCAAAAAGATACGGGTAATTTTGTGTAAGCAGAACAAATACATCACCACATTCATACCTCTTCATACAAAGAATTTTGCAGACGTGGGTGTTAATCCGCGTTGCATGCGGAAGGACTTGTTGAGTACGTTTTTGGTGGCAGTCAGGAGGTGCACCGGCCCATTCAGACACGAACCGTGTAGTCAGTTCCAGGACGACACATTCGGTCAATCGAAGGAATTGGTATCGGGGAGGCCACAGATTGGCCGGCACTTTCACCGGATAAGAATACCCCCATTATATCTTCCTTTATAGGTGATACCTTAAACGAAGTGATTTTATAAAGTGTTGAAACCGCACACGTTGTTGAAGAACTGAAGCCGGAGCATCCGTGGAATAATGACGCGCGTATAATCCGTTTACACATAGACAGGGGATATAGCCAAGCAGCATCCGCGAAATGCAGCGTGCAGCAACACGCTGGTGGGCATATCGAGCATCTACTTCTTTAATTGTTTCTTCTTGTTTAACGTACAGCATTTCAATAACAACGGTCGCAAAACCAATGACTTCAGGACTAAAATTCTCGGGCTGCTAATGGGCTAATGGTTGCCGATGATTGGGCGTCGGTGTGCGCGGGAATAA
The DNA here is from genome assembly GCA_944474145.2 of Dicrocoelium dendriticum. Classification (NCBI taxonomy): domain Eukaryota; kingdom Metazoa; phylum Platyhelminthes; class Trematoda; order Plagiorchiida; family Dicrocoeliidae; genus Dicrocoelium; species Dicrocoelium dendriticum. The sequence continues at coordinate 1,244 of CALYDF020000919.1, read as the reverse complement.
TCGATGGGAGTGTTGCCTGAAGTAGAACAGAGACGTTTAACGTGAAGCAGCGTACACGGAAGAAATCGTGGGTACCTAATATGAAGGGGGGCCTGCGAGCGCCCGAACGGTGCGCGTTTGCGGTAGCCTAGGGTTCAGGGTGATAGATGCACTGCGCTAGATCGTAGATAATGACTAATAAACATACCAATTGGCATATTCTCTAAATACTTACCGGATCTAGTCGCGTCAAATCGACGGCGCAGAATTTGCACTTCGCAATAAACTTTGGAGCTTTGGGCGAACTACCGGGAGTAATGATGAACGCGGTGGCGGTTATTGGCAGGCAGGTAGGTGCGCACGATCTTGGTCTCCTCTTGTAGAATTAGGTATGTACGATGAATACCTTAGTTTCCACTTTGTGCACCGGGCTATGTGATGCAGACCAGAATGGCTAGAAATAATGCCGGTCTAGGTTGCTAGTGTATTGTATACCATAAAGTGCTCTTGGGGTGGCTAAATGTCCCACTTCCAAGCAGATATGTGTGTGTAGGATGGTGAATAGGCAATTTACAGTAACCGGTTACCCGCAGTGTAATGATAACGGCCGGTCAAACATGCTAGCTTGTGTGCACTTTGACCTCAAGCACCAAGAGTCACAAAGTACGTCCCGCCTGAGATTAGCGTAACACCGTCCAATTTATCCCTTGAACGCTATTGTTTCTAAAACCATGTCCAAGTCCGGTCCCTCAAGCGACATATATATTCGTTTATCGGCAACACTGTAAAAGATTTCATATATTAAGTTGGGAGGATGAAAAAGCCAAATAAGTAACTACACGCTGCACTTGATTGTGTATAAGGGAATCGTAGATGAAAACGCATTGTTCGGGATGGTGGCGTCAATTCACAGAAACGAACGAGAGCATGATTCTAATCTAGAGCCAGCTAAGATGCAAAGATGGCCATCAATTGCATAAACTCGCACCCTGTACTGTGTTGTATACCAGAACCACTTTGGACAAATAGTGGGCGACGATTCAAATCCCAAGCCGCGAAGGCCACAGAACCGTGAAAGCATTACAACCACCCCTAAAAAAGAAATCTTTTCAGAGAAGCCTGAACCCGAAAATAAATGGTCTATAGGCCCGGACTTATAGGCATTGTTAAATAACAAACAATCGTCAGTTCAGAAAAATGTACTGTGTACTCAACTCAGGCGGACGACCCTGTGCACTTGGTGCTGATGGACAAGTGCACAAAGT
>CALYDF020000918.1:0-19217 GCA_944474145.2 Dicrocoelium dendriticum | reverse complement strand
GTTATAACAAGTCAGACCTGCAACATGCCAAGTCCCTATGGAAATGCATGGGCCTGAACCAGTGCAATAAATAATCCTTTAGCACTTTTGCATGGAGCCATCGGCCGGAGCTTGTCTAAGGTATGCTATCTTCTAAATGTGAACAGTTTGGCCGGTTATCAGGTTTGGGCTGCACCCCCTTAAGAAGTAGCAGAAGTTATCCGGTCTCAGAACTAGCTGGTTCAGGTACACGCAAGGACTCCACTGCGAAGGCATGAACGTGAGTTACTTTGTCCCTGCACCGTTAGCCCTCGAAGAGGTTCTAGATGTTATACACATATGAAGAAACAAGGAACAGTGGATTTTATCGGGTGAAATGGCGAGGCCCTGAGATATCACGTAGGATACATGGAGTAAATATTATGTGACCAAGCTTAAAGGTGTAGTAAAAGGGAAATTTTTGGGGTATGACTGAATTACCAATATATTCTTATAAACACTGCTACAAGTCTCCTCACCACTACCTTACGGAGGGGACTAGTGAACAACTTGTTTGGCTTGTTTTATTTCCTCTTCTGACTGAAACGGACTATATTGTGTAATATAAATGAGATAGAGTGTCGTAAAGACGGCTCTGACGGACGTTAATGTGTGGATGAAATGACGTGTCTTGGAAGCTTGTTTCTTGTTTGGGACACCGGACCACAGGTCAAAAATTCGTTCTTACCCTGCAATACTATACATCATAGAACCGTACAGGTCTGGGGTAGGAAAGTCAGCGAGTGAGATTTGGTGTACCGATAAACTTGGGAACGCGGACACTAAGCTTGCGCGAGCCCAAATGCGCACACCGCGGGGTAAGTTTGGCCAAAAAGCGTTCGGCCACGAGTTACTGTGGGACACGCATATTGAGATGACGAAATGCGTAACGTATTAAAGCTAGGCGCATTCACCAAGGAACTACGGAGCGTGGAGCAGGTTGTGGGAAGTCAAAAGACTAGTTACATCAGATGAAGTTAATGGAACATCGTGCAGGTTCAATAAGGTGTTACGTCGAAGCTTATCAGTATCGTGGTTAGCTTGTTGGGCTACAGTCTTGTCGGCTAAATCAATATTGATTCCAGGTGCTAAGGTGAGGAAACTAGACCCTAAATTAGTGCGATGGTCGGTTTGCCTCAACGATCAGCTGCGCTATGTTTGACGGTGGGTTCTGCGCTTTTAGGGCCAGGCAAACCAGATTGATCGATGGTTAGTGGCCTATCAAACGTAGTGAACAAGGAGTAACAACAAAGGCTATATGAAAATCTCACTGTTCCAGTCTGAATGTTGATCAATACTGGTCAAGTCCGCAACAGGCCGTGCGTTCGGCCCTTTTGTCCAGCTGTGACCTCGCTTGCTCCACTTCCAAAAGCTGGAGCACGTAAAGATCCCCTGAATTGCTGGATCGCCGGCGGGCGGTGCCAACTGGCCCAAAGCACAACGAACACCGCCGGTCTATTACGCAAGAGCTGAAGGTAAGCCTTCTGTGTGATCATGGACCCTGGTGATCTAACCCAGCTAATGTGATAAAAGCCGTTACATCCACTTGCAACTTCCGACGTCGAGGTTGCATCAGCATGGCCACCGGTTGAAATTCCCACGCTATCAGCCAGACGATTTACGAATCAGCGGGCAAGTAAGTCACCAACCTTTACGGACAACTTAGTCGCTGGGCAGCGTATTTCGCTCTCTAATTCAAGCACCAGGCACAGCTCCCCTGTGGCAACTCTAGCCACAACGGATGCTATTGGTCTGTCACCACAGCCACAAAACCGAATCAGGGATCCGAGTTGCAACCCAATCTTTGAAACTCCACAAGGCCCCTGGTCCCGACAGCCTACCCCCGGCTCTATTCAATGATGGCGGGAGTGTACTTGTCAGCGAAATCCTATGGTAATTCACGAAAGCTTGGACTGAAGGGAAGGTTCCGATCTCATGAGAGAATCGGTCCTTGTTTTGATTCAAAAGAAAGGCTTATGCGACGATTGCTGCTACTGCCGCGGAATTTCTTTAACCTCTGTTGCCTCAAACACCTTCGTGTCGGTCCTAATGCGCAGGCTTTCAAAGACCAGTGAGGCGCTCTCCCGAGAAACACACGACGGTTTTCGTCCAGGCCGCGGCTGCATCGACCAAATATTCACGCTCCGCCAACTTCTTGAACTCCGTCCCATCCATCGGCGGCCAAAAACGTAGTGTTTCTGGACGTCAGGGCAGCATTTGATGCTGCAGATAGATCTGATTTGGGAAGCTGTTTTCTGAATAAATGTGTGCCCAACAAGTTTGTATGCACCCTGAAAGCACTTTATGGTCACACGTCGAACAAACACGGGTCTTACGGCACGCTCTCTTCTTCATTTGCTGTGACCAGCTGTGTTCGCCTGGGTTGCCCTATTACAACTTTCCTCTTCAAAGTTGCCATCGAAGAGGTCGTCCAGGGTGCACTGGAAAGTGTCCAGAACTGCGGTGTTTAGCTCCTCCCTGGAGACATGGTCACGGACTTGGACTACGGCAATGGTATCGCCATGCTAGAGGACGATCCATAAACCTTCCAGAGCGCTTTGGACCACTTAGTGATGTAGGCGTCTAAGTACCGTTTATGCTTCACTCCGGGAAAAGGTGAAACGCTGCTCCAGGACTGGCAGACGCCTGAACCCACGCTCACGATTGCTGCCCATGTGCTGGAGCATGTCCACTGCTTTACTTCTCCAGGGAGTTGCAGCACGGCAGGTGGTTTTGTTGGAAATGAAGTCTCACAACGGCTTGCATGCATCAAACTGAGACACCTATAGCATCGTCGTGTTGTCAGTCTCAAGCTCAAGGGCAGGGTGTACAATGCTTCCGACCGGGCAGTATTCTTGTACGACTGTAAGACGTGGCCCGTTCGCTCGAAAGACATGCAGCGGCTAGCAGTCTTCGAGAATTGCTCTTTACGAAGGATTACTGGGTTATGGTGGCCACACCAAATAAGCAACGCAGAAGTCCGAGACAAGTGCTTGGAAGGAGTAGTGCCAGTTTTCAGAACGTTATTCTCCGGTATGGCATGTGCTGGCTTGGACACGTTTTGAGCATACCAGTCCAACGGATTCCATGCCGAGCGCTATTTTCGCTCCCAAGCAGCGACCGGAAAATTGCCGCGGTGAACGGCCTATGTCTTTGAGGAGGTGTATTAAGAAGGCAACCTCATGTTTGGCGGCAGTTGGACTAGTGCGTCTTTTAAGTTGAAGACTACGAGATGCTGAATCTCGGTGGTTTGAACTTTGGATGTCATGAACCGAAACAGACCTTAGTGGTGTCAGGGTTGTTCGGCCGACATATCCCCGTTTAGCGCATACAAATACTCACGAAACAGAAGATCAAAATGGTGTGTGCAAAACCAACAATTTTCATTTTTTACCGCATTTCGCGTTTGCATTTTCTCTATTTTTCCTTCTGCCATAATTCTGATGACACAATGTCTGTTAGCTGACTGTGAATATAAAAATAGAGTCTCCTTGTCCTCCAGGTTAGGGGTTGGAGTAAAGGTGGCGCCTTACTCCAAATCACAGTCTCACTGTAGCTCAGTTCAAGGACACTGCTGCTTTCGGTCGAGCTTGTAAACCAACAGTTTTGCTTGGGAATCGTACTTGTACTTCTGCCTGAGTCTGAGCAATCTGACAGTACCCTATCTAGACAATGCAATACATCTTTCCATATCTGTGAAGAAACTTAAAACTGCTAAATAATCAATAATTTCGGATGGGTTAAGAACATAAAGCGGTTGTTTAGAACCTTGTATTTTGGCCTTAAAATAAGCCGTTAAACAGCAATATGCTTTTTTAAAACCTCAGAGACAATATTTCCTCAAACAATTTCTTGTTTCTCTGACTGTCGCAGAAGCTAATCGAAGGCGTCCTATCTGCTGCATCGAGCGAGATGGATAGAGGGTTTTATGCTAATACTCAAGCCTTCAATCTTCGTATTCACCCTCATGCTTTTCCTTGCTTATCGTCCCGTTTCGAATCATCTTTATCCCCCGTTTTTAATCCCCCAAATTTGGCCCTCTCCCATTTTGCGTTGATAGGCATTTAGCTTCTAATCTCAGCTCAAAAGCAAACGCGGAGGGTCACTCCTACCCTGTCGACAAGCCCATATCCAATCCGGTCGACAAGTCCAGTTCAACTGCTACTATTTGCTGCCCTTGATCCTATCTCAAATTGATCTGCTTCAAAGAAAGCATACTGTTACAGATCGGTCAACAGGCAGACTCTACTCAAACGTCATAGACCGTCTCGATCCGTAGATGCTACGTATCGGAAGCTCGCCTGCAAACCTCGACCCCGTGCCCACAATGCGATAAACTACAGTTGACGCTTGTTGGGCAAAGTCTGTGATACTAGTCGGTAGTCAATGACACGTAAGAGCCGCGTCAAAAACGGGACAGTATAGCAGTTGGAGGAGACTGTACAAAACGTGTATTGTGCGGGCGACAAATATAGGAAGCGAAACAATCAGAGCGCGAAAAGATGCAGCAGGGTACTCACCAACACATTTGTGTCAACGGAAGTGCCGGCAGTAAAATAAGTCGACGTTGTGAAGCTTAAAACCACGGTAACATCCAATGTTGCAAAATGCTGAAAGATGGTGTTTTCAGATGCACTGCAAGGGCCGCTAGAAGGCTGAAGGATAGAAGCCTTTGATGGAACTGTTATTGGGAAAAACGCGAGGTGAATATGAGTGCGAATAGTTACATGGGCTTGAGCAAGGACTTCCAAGATGGAGTCTGTAGCAGGGTTTATCGATATAGGCGACCTAACTATTCCGGGTAAGGTTTCGTCGTTATCTATTCTCGAGAGCGTGTTGCTTCAGGTGTCACTGTACTGTTGGACAGGAAATTGTTTCATCGTCGTCATCAACAGCAGTACAGCTGGGTTTTGAACTGATGCTTTGCTGCCATACAACCATGAGGAACTCCGAAACAAAGAGTAAGAAGTGGGAGAGAAGGGAAACTTACCTGAAAACCTTAATGCCCTAAGCAAACATCCAGGATCATGCGCGTCTACCTTGTGTGGACAACATACCGTCACAAACAGATAGCTATTGTTCAAAAAGAGGGCGGCATCGGCGAGGCAACTTCCTTGAGGCGTTCACTGCCGCTCATCCCAATCAGCCAAAACCCAGCGGATACCTCAGCACCAAACACAATATAAATAGTCAGTCCGATTAGAAGAAGGCAGCAGACGCGATACTGGTGTCGGTTGCGAGCCCTGTTTTGTAACGTCGCTGGCCAAACACAAAGCGAGTCACGTGTACTCCAGACAAGAAATTAAGACGGACCAACGGCACCCAGTTTATTTGTAAGTGACTTCCTTTCCCGCTGCCAAGTCAACTACTGTCCACCTCGAGCCTTGTGCCAACCTACACCTGGTAGACTGAACAAAGCTCTCCTAGGTAAGCGGTGACCAGGCATACGTAGCACGTGCCCAAGCCAACGCAACTTATTCAGTGCTATCTATTGTTCTAGGGAACTAGCATGCTAATCACTACCTAGTACTCGCCCAAGCACGTCATCGTTGCGGACACGCTGGTGCCATCCGACACTAACAATGCTTCGCAGACAACGATGGTCAAAGACATGAAGGCGCCTCAGATGTTTAGACCGAAGGGACCAATTCTCACTACCATAGAGCGGAACCGCCCTCACTGTGACCTTGTATACACAGCCATTCAGGCGGAGTGAAACTCCCTTCTGTCGCCAAAGATACCACAGGTTTAAGGAGGCAGCTCTGGCCTTTCCAATGCGCGGGCTGACGTCAGTTTCTATACGTCCATCATTGCTGCCGCAGCTGCCAAGATAAGAGAATCGATCAACCACCTCGAGTTCCCCGTTAGCAAGCATCAAGCAGTCATTAAGTTGCTGGTGGACCTGCAGCAACACGTTACACTTTGAGGGTGCGAAGTGCATACCAAATAATAGGACCACGCTAGACAGGCTATTCAGGGTTGATCGTGTCTCCCCAACATCGTCGAAAAGCAAGACGATATCGTCCGCATGATCTAGATCAGCCACCCTACCACCAGGCAGCACCTCAATGCCTACATCGTCAGATTCCGCAAAAAGCACTCCATGATAGGATACACGACGAAATTAAACAAATTTGGGGAAACCGGACAACGCCATTAGGGAGGTCAGTGCTTCGTAGTGGATCTCACTTACATCCTTAAATAGTGCAGGTGGAAGGGAAACCGGGCCAACGGCACTAAACAGCTTGAGGGCTGTGATGGCGTTTCGGACCTCGCCCTCCAACGGAGACCCTACACTAACCGGCCATTACTCGTCCTGCATCACCTGAGTAGGAAGAGGACGGGAGCAGTAGCCCGCTGAACTGAGCATGAAAATGTTCCGCTCAACGGGCTATGCGGCGCTCCTTATGGTGTACCAGCGCACCCGCGCTGTCTCTGATCGTCTCACTGACACCTGGTTTTCTGAGGCCAGTTGTGCGGTTCAGTTGAAAAGGCTTGCATTAAGTGCCTACTGCCCCTGCCTCCTCAATTTCTTGAGCCCGACTGGTCCACCAGGCTTCCTTGCCAGCAAGCAGGATCTGCTTTAGTTTACACCTAATAGCCCATCTGGTCACATTGTGTTCAGAGCCAGCCAGGAGGTGTCTTCTAGACTCCAGCAGGTTCACAGACCTCTCGGATATCTAGCGACTGGTGTGGTGACGATGAAAAATGCCACACACAAATGCTCCTGCGCCGTGCATGGCGGCCGAGCTCTTATACAGCTAAAGCACAGAGTCATTAAAACAAGACTGCGGAAGTTCGGTACGCACTGCGTCTTGATAGGCCCGCCTGGCCGCGGGCTGAGACAATTGCTCAGTTGCCAGTCTGAGCAGAGGCTTGATGCGCCTCCCGGTATAGTTCATGGAGAAACGACAGCGTAACTGGGCATGAGCAGAGTCGACACGGGTACTCCAGTACGAGCGGCAATCCAGGATGGAACCACGCCACCTGTAACTTATGGCTATGCGGTCAATTTGGGTCCACAACTGGCCAGCTACAGCAGGGCGCCAAGTGGCACTTCGGCGCCCACTGTGTCTAAAAGCAGTGATGCTAATAAACAACTGTTGCTCCGCACGCAGTTGTAGCTGACGCCCACCGTTGTCAGTCCGTTCGGAGTAGGGTCCATAATTACCACCCGGCTGAGCTTCCAAAATGCTCAGAGGCTCTACTTGTGCGTTCGTATCCCCTGCAAGTACTATAATATCTGAACTAGTAGCACTGCGTAGCAGCGCGTTCAGTTCGTAATAGAATGTGTGCTTGACAACCTCTGAACTGCAGTTGGTGGGAGCATAGGCGGAAATCACAAACAAACAGCGTTTTACACCACTTCGTGAATCACCTTTGGCTGATATCGAAAACGGACTGCACATAAACGGCTGTTCACCGGAATCAAATCAATCAACGATGGCTCAGACTCAGAGGTAAGAATGATACCTATACCAGCTTGACCCGTGAGTGCTGCATCGGCGTCTTCGGATGCGTGCACCCAATAACGAGAGGATAAGCCGGGTGCAGTCAATTTAATAACCCGTTAGGGTCATTAATCCGAGTTTCGGACACACAACACACATCAGCACCCAGTGTGTCCAAGGTGCATGCGGAAGCAGCCTGTTGACCTGTTTAGCTTAGAGTGCGAACGTTGAGTGTCGCCATGAAAACAGGATAGCGTGACCTTATAAGGGACTTTTGCCGATAGGCGTCCGATAGTTGCAGTGGGATGGTGGCTGCTGATGGTTCTATTCCAGTGGCACTTCGGTTGCTGTCAATTAGGCTGGGAATTGTAGAAGGAATGTTAGTAATGGGGGTCTGGATGGAAGTAAGAGAAACAGCTAAAAAAGAATGAAGGAAGGCGCCAGCAATAGCATGTTTTCGCTTATCCGCCCTGTTGTAGGAAACAGATAAGGCGACCTTTGATAATCTGCGCTACAGCCGATGCAGGATGAAGTTTATGCTTGAAGAAAATATCGTGGTTGTATGGGGGCTGAGACACTGTTAGGGCGTCCAGACCTAGGCGGGAGAACGATTAGGGTCCTCATCCAAAGTTTGTGGCTCAATGGCCTCTCCACAAGACGGCGGTGAGGTGGCAATAATCTAGTTTTACAGAAATGGACGCTAACCCAGTTCAAATTCCCAACCTGGAGAACCAGGAGACCGAGTTTTCTGACCTCTCACTATTGACCAACCTGGTGGTAGTAACTCTCAAGTTGCCCGGATTCATCACTTAGTAAAGCTCAATGGGTCAATGAGGTACGCAAACTGTCGCAACACGTTAAGGTCCAGCCTACTTGCGACGGACGCAATTGTTTAGGTGGCTACGTATTAACTCTCCCTGACGGTTGGGTAATGTGGACAAACGCAAATCGAAGTTGATTCAGCGGTGCACGTAAGCCGTCCCAAGTGCTGGCTGCACGTGAACCCTACTTTGTTACCGTGGACCGAAATATTACTTGCTAAGCATGGTAGCTTTCCGCAGCTCATCCCAATTTGTCATAACCGTGCGTAGAAATGATTCGTATTTAGCACATTTGCTTGGCGCAGCGAAGTTACTTATTGGGTTGCTCATTCGCTCAAAACCTAGCTACGTTTCTGCGATTCTGTTGACTTCTGTGAGCATTTAGCTGAAGGCCTCTAAAGAGTTACCATCAGGAACATTGAGCAAAATGGCATTAAACGTCACGTTTCCCTCTACAGAGTCAGAATACATTGACAGTTTTACGTTGGCTATTCCTGTCGTGGGTAGGAAAGGCATGTACTTAACAGACGAGCAATGTGGTGTAAATTACTCACGAGGTCGTGTACTCAGAGGAGCCAGAGCGTGTTGACTCCGGATAGGGGACAAGCTAGCCTCTCGTGGGCCGAGTTTGGGTACTTCGTCTGTTAGTGTGAAGCTAGCTGCGTTTGCTAAGGGGAGAAGATGGTGTCTCTACCTTTTTTCGTCCTAGTAAAGTGAGACGATCTGTATAACGTTTGGTTCTTGGGGTTGGCGAACTGACCTGGATTTTCTTATCTCAAAAGCTACTTGTTTCCCCAAACTCAGCCTCCTAAGGCATCATGGTCTCAATTGTAAGCATTTTGGTTAGCAAACAATGGGTTTGCTTTGGCGCTATTTGCATGATCTCATCTAGAGGTGCAACATCTGATATATCTAATTCAATTGTGCGGAGGACAGTCGGGGTAATAACAGCCTGCGGAGAGTCAACTGTTTTCTCCGTGCTCTTCTTATGTGTAGCATTACACGCTGCTAGCTAGTCGTGACGGCGTTGGATGGCAGTCATTGCAGTCACTAATTATTATTCGACAAACGTTGTGCGTGAACGGATGGAGTTTTGGTAAGATAAGTATTTCCGGGCCGTACTCTCTGTATCATATTTGAATAGCAGCCGACCTTGGTTTCTAATGGACTTTTTCTTCAGGCTGGCGCAAATTATTAACTTGGGTTCTAGGCGTCATAGGTTTAACAGTATCTTCTTAATCGTGTGGAACTTAAGGCGGTCGAGCACATTATAAACGACTACCACTGTTGAGCATTTTATACGTCCCAGTACCTCGGTATTAATTGGATTGAGGAAACCCCCGGCAATTTCTGCGTAAGTCTTACCCATAACGTTTTGGAGTTGAACCAGGCTTGAAATAGCCACTAAACACGCGGAGAGTGGTTGTAACACGTTATGACTCATTTTTCACTTGGCTGACACGTTTTGCAGTTCAATAAATAAATGATTAGGTATCTTTCTAATCCGACTAGAGGCTGCACCATTAAGTGTTTAGCTCAATCTTTACATTTATCCGATGCTCTTGCATGGAAGTAGGCAAAATACAAGTATATGTTCCTGGTTGACAATTACAAATGCATGAGCATTGTTTGGTGTACAGCTGCTGGTTCGCAGGCGCCAACCTTGAAATATTTCTGGTTCCCGTTTTTCCCCAGATTCCCACAGGTACGTCCGCCAAAACATGAAGGTTTATCCACTGGGACTGGCCGACCCATCCTCAAAACGCTTGGTCCTTTCTCCAGGAAATGAAAAACCCACACACTGGTCCAAATGGAGCTCATTCCGCCATTCCGGAGGCGCTACCTTCATGGGGTCTAAACAAATGGGTTTAGCTTGCCTCGTACTCAGAGAACAATTTACTCACCCGGAAGAATATATGTACATGGATCTCCCGTTCCACAATCGAAGACAAACAACTCTGGCGTGATTACCTTCGCTGCCTCAAACATTCCTATTCGCCAGTCACCTGGAGCTATTCTGATGTCATTTCACGGACTGCGTTGCGCACGTATACGTGGCTATTCCGATGGTCTTCCATGGAATTTTCACTTGACTATGGAAACAGTTACACTTACTTACATTTGCGGGAATCCCAAATCCAATTTGCGGTGAATGGCGTTTTTACCTATTAAGGACATATTCAGCCACAAGAAACAACTTCACTCACTGACCCCATGACAAGTCCAGCGAGGATAGCTGGACATGGATTGTGAGCCGAGCATGAATATAATGGAAGAGCCGGCCTCTATTAACAATGTGTTTACTCACCTGCATCATTATCATTTGACTCTTCGAATCTTGCATCATTGACCAGCTTCAACGACTGCTGCCGTATCAGAACTAAGCCATTCGACCAACCAAGGAAGAATTTTGGCTGTCAACCGACTGCGAATAATAGAATGCAAAATCGGTCTATAAGATGCATAACCGACTTGCACTACTGTTCAACGAAAGCTACGGCAGTGTTCCAGGACGTGGTGGGTTTTCGCCTGGCAAGCGTTCTCCCTATAAAAAGCCACAAATGTCTGTTTAACAACACTGCAACGTGGCGGATGTGATTCGCCACTGAATAAAGTCACAGCCCACAACTACGTACTTGCAAGTCGACTAGATTCACATGTCAAATCTTCCCGACACCGTTTCAACTACACGCGATTGAACCCGATGTATCATCGTGATACACAACAGTTTTTAAACCTTGATCATGCCTAAGTTGGTGCGTCTCTATGAAACTTAAAATCAACTATCTATTTATTTCTTTTAGCATGGACACACGACCAATTTTCTACTGTTACGGTCACAGTTGCCATAAAATATTTGTAAAGTTGTACATATCTGATCATGCCTCCATGGGCATGCCTCGCATAGTCGAGAATAAAGTATTTATTTATTTATTTATTAACAAAAAAATGCAGCAAAGCTTTTCTTGCGCTGATATTGCCTTCTGGCGCAAAACTTCAACCTGAGTAAATCGCAACATAAACGGAAAACCTATTTTAAGGCTAGAATACTGTGTAAAGTAGCACAAAAATATACCGATCTGGACAAGTTTTATCCGCTGAATACGCTGAAAGTAAAAACCATGCAATAAGGGGAGTAGTTTGCGAGTTATTTGAAATTAAATGATGGTCTGCGAATAAGGCCATTATCATTTTTCGCTAAAAGTGGCTCTCTGCTTTGTAAGCAGATAGCAGAAATAAGAAAAGATAAAGGTAGCGAGGCGGTATATGTTCTAAATAGGAATAGCTATTCAGCAATGTTATAATTAGCCCGTAATACACTGCGATAACTAGGGACTGCGTAGGTGGCCGAAAATTACGCTTTGCAGGCATACCTGGCAAATATACGCAAATAAGGTATACTCTTGCGCGAAAACGCTAGAAATCCAGTAAGAATTATTATGTCCACATGGGAATGCAAGAGAGCTTATAATTAACCCACGGTTAGAAGGCCTCAGCATACCATTTTCAGTGGATCCTGAGCCACATAAACAACCAGGAATATAGAGTTTAGTATTTTTTAAGCCACTAAGTGTTTCTGAAGCTTATATCAAGGCCGCATGAGCCGGATCTACCTGAGTAACACAGGAAACCTTTCGGATCAGTTGACACATTTTGGCCTGGAAAATACACATATTTCTTAGCTAAACATCGCAAGTTTTAACCCTTAGAGCCGATTTTCTATATTCATGAGGCTAAGTCTCCAACGTCAGTGAGCTAGAGGCGCCTGTCACTAATAATAAAGAAAAGAGTATGGGAAAATTTAGTAAAATTTGGCAAATTGCTTTGGGGCGTGAAATCCATTTTGGTCTGCGTTGGTGGGGCTTTACCAACGCTACTTCTGGTGATTGAACTTGCTCGAAATTGAGGGTTTGTTATGCCTCAGGTGTTGATGCACACTATTGGGCAGCTCTCTGATGAACTTCGAGTTGTTTCTCTCCAATTTTAGGTTTCGAAGCAAGTGCCGGCGTTATTCATCCAGGTGGCAATGTTAACTGGTACTCAACTGTCACACCGGCTATCTTTTGTAGTTTTCCTGGCAAGAGCTGTTCTAGCATCCTAAGCAAAGAGTGAGAAGGTAAATCAGGAGTAGAATATTAACAAAAACCAGTGGGAGCTGGTGGTTCACCTGCCATTACGCCCCTGCTAGCAAATACGGAGGTATACGAAGTTTTTCTTAGTCATACGTGTCCGGACACAGTACAAAGATATACGAAGGATTTACGAAGGTAAACTGCGATTTCGCTTCGCAAAAGCTTAGTGTTTGCCGCTGAGTGACACGAGGAATACGAAGTTGGTTGTCCCCCAATGGCTTATACAGTTTATGGTGCGCACGTGATTGCGTACGGCATACGCAACCAATCCCATGACAGACGGACCGCACTTACGGAGGTAAACGAAGATTTTTCTTCATCAATCCGAAGCGCAGCCTTCGTAATGACGAAGCGAATACGAAGGTTTTCCTTAATCAATACGAAGGTTTTTCTTAGTAAATGCGAAGGCGTTTCCCCGTATTGACGGAGCAATAAGAAGGCTGCTCTTCGTAAATACCAAGCAATACGGAGGTCTTTCTTAGTAAATACGAAGGCTGCGCTCCGTAATTACGAAGCAATACGGAGATTTTTCTTAGTATGTACGTACGTCGTTCCCCGTATTGACGAACCAATACGAAGGTTTTTCTTAGTAAATACGAAGGCGCTTCTCCGTAATGCCGAAGCGATACGAAGGTATCTCACAATATATACGAAGGCTGCTCTTCGTACTTAGGAAGCAATACTAAGCTTTTCGAGGCCATGCGACAATTCTTCTAAGTAAGTGGGAAGGCTGCTCTTGGTAATGACGAAGCGAAAGTAAGAGTTCTCTTAGTAAATGGTGGATTTCCCTTAGTATATATCAGGGCCGCTCTTTGTAGATACAGGCTACCTTACCAAAGGGTTGCGTTCACATGGGCGAAGCGCTTCAAGGCTTTCGCGCAGCCTACAGGAAGAAGTTTCTCCTTATGGCCTAGGCGAAATGCTTCTAACTAATCGCTATGAAGCTATTAGTATCTAACGGTTCCCATTCATAACCTACCGGGAACGGTCGTACGTTTGCCGTGCACTGCCCAGTGAACGTTATAAAAAATGGCGACGCACAATAAATGATGACAATACATAAGCAGACTGCTGTGCAGAGTACAGTGTGCACTTACCCATTGCGTATTTGCAGCCGGACTTCTCTTCTCCCCGTCCGACTGGGTTACCAAATGACCAGGGAGCAAATACCGATTTGGTGAAGCATTCAATCCCACACCATAGCCAACGCTGGCAGACATCTTAATGGAAGTGGGAACGAGCGTAGGTTTTCAGCTACTGCGAAATATGAAACCGCGCAACGGAGTTTTTCCCTGGCTTTTGATAAGTAAAAGAGCGTGGCCTGCAGTGCTTTCCTTCCAGTCACGCGGTAGTCCGAAGCCATAGTTACAATACGCGCCGAGGCGGCGACATGGTATACTATACGCGGCAATCCCGGACAACAACTGAAGCACACCAGGAAAGGGTTACAAATGTATATTACTATACAGGGAAATATTTACATGTTTGTCGGTGGTTCCCGGATGCGTTGATTGTGCAAATCTATAACTTCCAAAGGCTGTAAAGGAAACGGTTACGTACGGCATTAAAAGAACACAGTACCTGGGAGTCCTGACTGCTGGATGTGGCAGATGGACGTCGGTGCATGTTGCTCCGGGTAACCTGTAGCCATTTGCAAACGCCGTTCGCAACGGCGCTGCCCGTGCACCCGAAGCAGTTAACGGCTTACGTAAGGCTGGTTGGACAAAAAGATCTTGGTGAGGTGAATAAGGGACGTACCGACAAGGAGAGAAACAGGGAAACCGGGGAGCAGTCAAATGACCGCGCACTTCTATTTCCGTGACAAAAAAGTATGCAAACAAACACGCAGGCTTATCTTAATGCAAACAAATCCGCATTATGCCTCACTTTATAATCCTTTGACGTAATTATACGTAACGTTTGATTGTTCAACAAACAACTTCCTTTGTATTAATTTTGGACCAATCACACATTTACATAGAAAGTCGAGGGACTGCCTTTTTATTGGTTCGTAAATGACGAAGCAAAACGAAGGCCAACCTACGTAAAGGTTCATCACTGACGGAGGTGAACGAAGGAAAATCTCCGAAAAGGTTCGTCAGTGACGAAGAAAAACGAAGAAAATTCTTCGTAAGGGTTCGTCATTGACGAAGGTAAACGAAGATTAACCTTCGTTTTGCTTCGTCAATGACGAACCATTACGAAGAAAAATCTTCGTAAAGGTTTGTCAGCGCCTCGCCATTGACGAAGCAAAACGAAGTTTCTGCTCAGTCTGACGGAGATTTTTCTTCGTCGCGTGCTAGCAGGGGCATAACGCCTGGTAAGCTTTGGTGCCAGCTATAAGATAAATAACACACGTGTGGCCAAGATAAGAAAAGTGGTGATGGAAAGTTTCTGGTACTCCAGCCAGCCAGTGTGACAGGGGCCTCTCCGTCGTTAGTTAGCTTTAAATCCAGTGAAGTAGAATCTGGAAATGCGAGTGTTTTACAAGCAAAAGCAGTTAAAGAAGAGGATCTGGTTTTCATTATGTCTGTTTACTAGTGTTAACAATAGTGTAAGGCATATTTATACCAGATAAAGCTAAGTATATGGGGCCAAGAGAAGATAAGTGGAGTGAAAATGTCTGCTTCTTGGGCCTAGAACTTTTAAAGTGCTCTCTGTCAACAATAAATAAATAAATGAACAAATAAATAGTATATTCTCGGTAAAACGAGACACACCTGTAAAGGCGTGATCAAATATGCATACAAGCATAGCTTCTGTGGAATGTTAAAACATTTCGTTTTAATGAAAGTTATAAAAGAAAAGATGTTGTCTGTATGAGTGAGCATACTGTCAGGTAATAGTCAGACCCAGGGACATGATGGCGCTGTGGCGCGCAAAAGTCCGTCGAAACACAAGTTGGGGGTAATTTCGCCAGGTAGTGATCCGTGAGCACAGGAGCGTAAACAAGGCTTTTTGCAACCAATAACCATTACGAGACAGAGATGATCTGTGCTCCAACAAAGCATTCTTCATAGCAGAATTACTTGCACAGGTTCGATGTAGAAGGCTGAGGACTGCGTCAGTGTGAAATGCATAGATGTGACTTTATTTTGTGGCGAGTCACATCCGCCACGTTGCAGTGTTGTTAAGCGGACATTTGTGGCTTTTTATAGGGAGAACGCTTGCCAAGCGAAAACCCACCACGTCCTGGAACACTGCCGTAGCTTTCGTTGAACAGTAGTGCAAGTCGGTTATGCATCGTATAGACCGACTTTGCATTCTATTATTCGCAGTCGGTTGACAGCCAAAATTCTTCGTTGGTTGGCCGAATGGCTTAGTTCTGATACGGCAGCAGTCGTTGAAGCTGGTCAATGATGCAAGATTCGAAGAGTCGAATGATAATGATGCAGGTGAGTAAACACATTGTTAATAGAGGCCGGCTCTTCTATTATATTCATGCTCGGCTCGCAATCCATGTCCAGCTATCCTTGCTGGACTTCTCATGGGGTCGGTGAGTGAAGTTGTTTCTTGTGGCTGAATATGTCCTTAATAGGTAAAAACGCCATTCACCGCAAATTGGATTTGGGATTCCCGCAAATGTAAGTAAGTGTAACTGTTTCCATAGTCAAGTGAAAATTCCATGGAAGACCAGCGGAATAGCCACGTATACGTGCGCAACGCAGTCTGTGAAATGACATCAGAATAGCTCCAGGTGACTGGCGAATAGGAATGTTTGCGGCAGTGAAGGTAATCACGCCAGCGTTGTTTGTCTTCGATTGTGGAACGGGGGATCCATGTACATATATTCTTCCAGGTGAGTAAATTGTTCTCTGAGTACGAGGCAAGCTAAACCCATTTGGCTATAGAATTGAAGGCTGGTAGCTCAGGTTGTTCAGATGGCTGTTGAACTGTTCGCTGAGCTTGGCAATTTTGTTGCAAACGTTTCGTCACCAATCGAGGTGACATCATCAGTGCGTAGTGGAGTGGCGTGCAATAGCGTAGAGTAGCGTAGAGGAGCCTCGGTGAGAGTGCGCTGAGCGTGGCGTGCGTGCGTTTTTATACCGTCGTGGTTGGCCGCGGATCCGAGCAATCCTATTGGTTGGGACTTCGATCCGTGTTCAGTTTGCTTAATGGGCAGATGACCTTGACCTCACCTCCTTTGTCCACTTGCTCATGCGAGCGAGTCTGCCGCCAGTTCGGGTTGTCTAGTCACACGTTCCACCGGATTCAATCGATCGAGTTGTCGGTCCTTCGTCAGTAGCGTGGCGTATACTGCGTCAAGTTCGATGTGTCGATTGATTGCATGCGTTGTAGAGTACCAGGCTTCCAAAAATTCCCTCTCGTGTTTTGTACTTCCATGTGCTAGGATCTTTACACTCTCCAGATCGAAATGGTGACCTTCTTGATCTTCATGAGCAGAAACCAATGAGTGTGGATCGTGCCTTCTGACGGCCGCCTTGTGTTCGGTGATTCGTGTACAAAGTTTTCTTCCAGTTTGTCCGACGTAGATTTTATCGCAGTCACTGCATTTTAGCTGGTAGATGACATTGCATTGGTCGGCTTCATTGACTTTTCCTTTGGGTCTTGAGATCAATTTCCTTAGGGTGGCACTTGGCTTGTGAGCCACAGAGATTCCATGTGATTGCAGCAATCTTCCTGTTAGTTCGGAGAAGTTCTTGATGTAGGGCAGCACTACCCGTTTGTTTGGTTGATCAAATGATTGCTGCTGTTGCTGCTGCTTGTCCATCAAAGCGGAAATAAGTGGTCATGCAGAGGTTCAGGAGTTCCCAAAAGCTTTCATGTCGTATGGTTGTTGTGCGGCTTAGTTGCTTCTCAAGTAGTTAACCAGCGGATAAAGGGCGCATGACAGTTATAATGGACAAACCGGAGTATATTCACAAGGCCAAAGAACTGCTATCAGACGCAACTACATATCGCCAGATCGATCAAGATCCAAGTTCAAAATTGGTCAACCAGATTAACGCAACGCTGAAGAAACTACAAACAAAGAACGAGCTCACCGCCACAGAGAGATGGAGAATGAAAGCGGATGATACAAACATTGCACTGTTCTATGGATTACCAAAAGTACACAAAGATGGAGTCCCACTACGACCAATCGTCTCGCTCCCCGGAACCCCGTCATATAAACTAGCAAAGGATTTGTGGAAGAGGTTGAAACATTTGGTTGCCGGATCCGAACATAGCATCAACAATGCTGAACAATTCCTCAAAAAACTGCGAAGTGTCCGAATAGAAGACGACGAAATCATGCTTTCTTTCGATGTCACCGCACTGTTCACTTCAATCAGTCATGAATTGGCCAAAGAAACCATGCTGGAACTACTTGAGAAGCAACTAAGCCCCACAACAACCATACGACCTGAAAGCTTTTGGGAACTCCTGAACCTCTGCATGACCACTTATTTCCGCTTTGATGGACAAGTATACCAGCAACTGAGAGGAACACCCATGGGATCACCAATTTCGGGGCTCATTGCAGAAGCCGTAATGCAGAAATTGGAGCGCATTGCACTGCCATCCATCAGCCCGAAACTCTGGATACGATACGTGGACGACACCTTTGTCATCGTAAAACGGAACAGAGTACAGGCCACTCATGCTTTGCTCAACAGCACATTCGAGGATATCAAATTTACGCTTGAATTAGAAGAGGATAACAAGCTACCATTTTTGGATGTACTGGTCACTAGGAATACAGATGGATCTATGGAAACGTGCGTATATCGAAAGAAAACGCATACGGATCAGATATTAAACTACTACAGCAATCACCCGATGAATCACAAGAAGAGCTGCATTCAAACCTTGTTCAAGAGAGCGGAAACGCACTGCAGCACAGCCGAATCGCGGAAACAGGAAGAGCATCACCTATATCGAGTGTTTAGAAACAACGGTTATCCGAGAAGTTTCATCAGAAGAAGCTTAAAGAAACGAATGCCTCAGCAACAGCAGCAATCATCTGATCAACCAAACAAACGGATAGTGCTGCCCTACATCAAGAACGTCTCCGAACTAACAGGAAGATTGCTGCAATCACATGGAATCTCTGTGGCTCACAAGCCAAGTGCCACCCTAAGGAAATTGATCTCAAGACCCAAAGGAAAAGTCAATGAAGCCGACCAATGCAATGTCATCTACCAGCTAAAATGCAGTGACTGCGATAAAATCTACGTCGGACAAACTGGAAGAAAACTTTGTACACGAATCACCGAACACAAGGCGGCCGTCAGAAGACACGATCCACACTCATTGGTTTCTGCTCATGAAGATCAAGAAGGTCACCATTTCGATCTGGAGAGTGTAAAGATCCTAGCACATGGAAGTACAAAACACGAGAGGGAATTTTTGGAAGCCTGGTACTCTACAACGCATGCAATCAATCGACACATCGAACTTGACGCAGTATACGCCACGCTACTGACGAAGGACCGACAACTCGATCGATTGAATCCGGTGGAACGTGTGACTAGACAACCCGAACTGGCGGCAGACTCGCTCGCATGAGCAAGTGGACAAAGGAGGTGAGGTCAAGGTCATCTGCCCATTAAGCAAACTGAACACGGATCGAAGTCCCAACCAATAGGATTGCTCGGATCCGCGGCCAACCACGACGGTATAAAAACGCACGCACGCCACGCTCAGCGCACTCTCACCGAGGCTCCTCTACGCTACTCTACGCTATTGCACGCCACTCCACTACGCACTGATGATGTCACCTCGATTGGTGACGAAACGTTTGCAACAAAATTGCCAAGCTCAGCGAACAGTTCAACAGCCATCTAAAC
>CALYDF020000917.1:0-19452 GCA_944474145.2 Dicrocoelium dendriticum | reverse complement strand
AGGTATGCGGTTTCGTTGTTTTATAACTAGAATTTTACCTTTAGTTTTGTAACTATGTTCAGCTGTGGAGTCATGAGCTTCGAGCCATATTGGAATTAAATTATAATTTTGGGGCACAGCAAATGTACTGTTGAAATGAGGTTATAATTTGAATCGGGTTAGCGATCAGGTTGCCAATTGAGAGCACCTAACGAAGATAGAAAGATTTCTCCGAAACATGGTCTGTTGCTACATGTACAGCAGTAGATTGGAGTTTAGGTACATTATGCATACATATATGCTTTTTTGTTAATATGATGGTGGCCATTATATTCCTGTTTTCTTTGCTTGCGTTAGCTCTAAGGAACGTCAAGTGCAACCCAACTGCCACGAGCTTTCGTTTGATGGCGGATAACCAAACAAATAAAGACTACAACAGAAATTGCCGATTATAGTGTTAAGCGGAAATACAGTGTTTCCCAGTGTGTCGATTTGGGTTGCATATGTTGTACACCGGGCTAGAGGATTAGACTTGAACGGATGTTAATAAACATACGGACTCTATTATTTTCTGTCTATCAGCAGTTTATATGTTACAAGTCTGCAGTAAACTCCAAAACGCAAAACCATATGACCGCAAGCGATTCGCAGGCTCATCTAGAAATAACCGGTGTGTGTGGGAATGGAGACTGCGTTTTTGTTAACTAATTTTTCAAGTAAGGCAATTTTGGCACCTTGGAGGATCGTTTCAGGTGTAACAATATAAATTGCTCCTGGTTCTTGCATGGTCATAAGGGACGCTTATGTGGACAGACCATCAGAGTTAGCAGGTGTGATATGTGATTGTATATACTGGAGTATAAATTAGTTCTGATGTCAAACCGCCTGAGCCTAAATGGGACTCGTCGTAGTTGTTGGAACTAAATTGTTCGCCTGGTTTCGGATTAGAGTTGTCCATGTAACTGATTCAGTCTTTGCCTTAGTATGGCTAAAATGTTTGGCTGTTGATCCTTGGGCTCCAAGTCCGGCTGCTGTTGAACCAGAAAAGGAAAATTTATTTAGTTTAGATCCCTCGCTCATAGAAGCGCGAGTATCTCATTACTGCGCCAAAAGGTCTATGCGTCTAACAAGTGTGACCACCATACATTCAAAGCACAACAAATAGAGTTTGTTTTCTTGTTAAGAGAATTCATTTCTCCTTCCTTCGAACGAGCGCAATGGGCATGATAATATTTGTTACATACAAAATGTGTTGTGTCTTGTGCGACATTGGATGGTATGTATTTGAGAACAAATCAGCATGCTATTTGTGCGATTAATCAGGGAGTATACATGATTTATACGTAGAAAATTTTGGATGCACCTTGCACCAAACCCAACCGCTTTGCATATTCGTGAATATTCCACATTATTTAAAAATGTAATCAGTCCTCGTTCCTTTGTTGATTTAAATGCTTGTCTGGAGGAGTAGTAATAACCAGCTGCCTCAGGTTCATAGGTCATGCTTGATTCAAATAACCTGTGGGTTGGAATATAAAGCGTCACATGAACTGCACTAACATAGCTGAGGCACCGGATATTGCGACGTACCAATAATTTGTTCTGGATCTGATGTCACTCATTTAATTGAAATGTAGTTAGCAGACTGCATCTGGTCAAGCTGCAGTTTCAGTTTACCAATGAACGAAACTAACCTCTATTAGAGTAGAACTGAGATTGTATCATTTACATTCACAAGTTTTGAGTCCCATTTCAGCTTGCCAAGTGTACCAGTAACTCAGAGTACACCCATGCGATCCCCAATCTCGGAGCTCATTGCAGTAGCCGGATTGCACAAACTGGAGTGCATTGCACTGCCATCGATCAGCCCAAAACTGGATACAATACGTGGAAGACATATTAGTCATCGTAAAACTGAACAGAGTACAGGCTACGCACGATCTGCTCAACAGTACATTCGAAGATAGCAACTTTACGATTGAATTAGAGGAGGATAACAAGTTATCATTTTTGCATGCATTGGTCAATAGAAATATAGGCCGATCTATGCAAACATGTGTCCATTGGCAGAAAATGCATACGGACAAGATATTAAGCGACCACAGCAACCACCCGATGAACCACAAGCATAGCTACATTGAAACCCTGTTCAAAAGAGCGGCCAGCAATGCAACACTGTCAAATCGCAGAAACAGGAAGAAAATCACCTATACAGAATGTTTAGAAACAACGATTATCCGATAAATTTCACCAGAAGAAGCTTAAAGAAATGAATGTCTCAGCACGAGAAGCAGCAGCAGTCACTTGAGCAAGTAAACAAACGGACAGTGCTCCCTTATATCAAGAATATCTTCGAACTAACGGGATGATTGCTGCAGTCACATGGGATCTCTGTGGCTCACAATCTAAGTGACACCCTAAAGGTGATCATAAGACCTAAAGAAAACGTCAATCAAGTCGACCAATGCATTGTCATCTACCAGCATAAATGCAGCGACTGCGATAAAAAAGTACGTCAGACAAACTGGAAGAAAGCTTTGTACACTAATCACCAAACACAAGGCCGCTGTCAGAAGGCGTGATTCGCACTTATTGGATTCTGCGCATGAAAATCAAAAGGTCACAATTTCGATCTAGAGAATGTAAAGATCCTAGCACATGTAAATATAAAACACGTGAGGGAGTTTTTGAAGCCTAGTATTCTAGAACGAATTCAATCAACCGACACATGGAACTGGACGCAGCATACTCAACACTACTGGAGAACGACCGCTAATTGGATAGATTGAATCCGATGGAACGTATGACTAGACAGCCAGAACTGACGGCACATTCGCTCGCAAGAGCAAGCAGACGAAGGCCACGAAACACAAGGAGACAAGGTCAAAAGTCATCGGCCCATCAACCAAGCTGAACGCGGACGGAAGTCCCACGTCTCGTCTCCACAGCCAACCAGGGCGGAATAAAACGCACGCACACCACGCTCAGCGCACTCTAACCGAGGCTCCTCTACGCAACCCCGCGCTACTGCACGCCGCTCAACTGCGCACCGACGCTGTCATCTCGGTTGGTGACGAAACGTTTGCAACGAAATTCAGGCTCAGCAAACAGTTCAACCAATATTTGATCGTAGTTGTTTTAAGGCATACAGATACGGGGTCTGATTAAAAATCATGGAGGAAGCAATGAAGGCGCTAAATGCCTCATTGAAACTCGGACGTGTTCCGCTTTACTAGAACATGATGACGTGCGAGGTTATAAAAATTGTTCGTAACAGGATGTGCCAAATTACCGCCTGAATAACCAAACTTCCATACTTCCTAATGTTATGGGAGGATTATAAAAACTACATCTTCCCGGCTTGCAGTGTCACGGAACTTGGTCATCCAGTCACAACAGGGCTTTATTAAGCAACATTTTTGTCAGTCTTGCTATCGGTATTCCTAAACCATGTCGCAAGCTTAGTCGACTATAGAAAGGTTTACAGACTCATATTCCCTTAGTTACAAACTGCATTTGAAGAAGTGTCTCATGGTAGATTTTTGACGACTATGGAAAGGTAAGGAGTTGTCGTCTATCTACTTCTTAAGATCTCTGCGTAACTTACAGAGAGAATCCAAACAGTCAAAATCTATATTAACACATCCTGTTACTTTCTGGTGACAAATGGCGTAATTCAAAACAGTGTTCTGGGAACACTAGTTTACCTGATGTAAATAAATTGCATTTGCTAAATTATCGTCTGTGGCAGGTTCAACATGTTTCGGATGATATAAAACTTGTGTACATATTACTTTACCGGGACCAAAAGTCCGCGATTCGACAGATACAATGTGGCTTTATTGCACGTAAACAATAGTGTTGCAATTCAAATATGAGTTTTTCATTCTAAAATATGCCTACCATATTCAAATGTGATGTAAATGTACAAACGTTTACAGTCTTCGGTAAATCTGTTGCAAGTGGCACGTAAATACAATATTTGAGGCTAATTATTACCACAGTCTTTACTTCTCCGAATATGTGCAATACACTGTCGCTAAGGCCAGGAAAATGTACATTGCTTCCTAAACGCTTTACTTGAACTAGTGCTAAACTTGTACGATATGTGTACTTGCCCAACGTTAGAGTATTGCTCTATGATTTTCGGCAATGCAAAGCGGAGTTCCACAGTGGCGCCGAGGTGCGTTCTGTGTGTTTTCACAAGTGGGTTCCCCGGCACCACACACAGGCTAAAATAAACTGAACTGATCTCTATGCGTACGATAAAGCCAGATATGTTGAATTAATTCCGGGAAGGATCCATACAATTTGATACTCCTCCCAACTACAATACGATGTACCTTGCCTTAACGTTACTAAAGGCTTCTCATTTTCAGTTTCAAACTCACACAACAACGTGGGTGCAAACGTTTTCCTCATTAAGTATGCATCGGTTTTGAATTGCTTCTCACTGCCTATTATATCGTGCACATCTCGCATTTCTCATATACAGATCGATCAATTGTTTATTGTTCCAAAATCTATGGGACTCTTCAAGCATAATATCGCAGAACCACCATCCTATCCGAGAAAACAAAATGGTATAAATCTTCATGACTGTAACACCTTACTGTAATACCTGGAATCTTATAATACGCCTACCTGCTTATTGCATTGCCTACATAGAATAGCGTTTGGGTATTGATCCTCCTACCTTAGGACACAGCAGCACAACTTGCTACGCTCGCCTACAGCGCTTCGCTGCCTATTCCGCTACCTCTCACTCTTCTGAAATGATAGACTACACTGTAAGCCAAATATACGCCAGCATGTCAGTGACACAGAGTCTTCACGAACTGCCAACCAACGCCACTGAAACAGTGGGATGGTGGGCCATCTTAAATGACGCGTACTTCTCCAAACTAAGATCAAGCGTACTATGCCTATTTTCTTGAATACTCAACAAACTTGCGATCTATTCTGTACGATTTATCAAAGCAACCACCTAGGCGTGTCCCGTACAGACGATTAATAAAATATTTATCTATTTATGAACAAGGTATGAAGACTAAAGCATACACCCCTTGTGTGTTTCGAAAAACAGAGAAGCTAAGCACCATTTCCCACAATTTTCAAAGTGTTATCAAAAAGCTGGCAGCATTACCGGTTCGTCAATTTGAGTTCGTAATTTGAGCTCACAGCCTTTAATGTAGCATAGTTACACCCTTAACTGCTGAATTCTCAATGGCGGGCTTAGGGTGAATCCTAATTGACGCGCCGAAAATGGAATAATTCGGTATTATTAAGGTTATGTACGGTGTAGGGCTGTTAGAGATGCAGATACGAATTTCACTCATTCGTGTACCGCTTACATTTAACAGACAAGAACCTTGGTCACTGTTTCGAACTACACATCATGAGTGAAGCGCTCTAATATGTGACTTATTTTAAGAATGCACCACATGGGTACATTCATGTCTGCCAAATAAAAACACTTTCCAGAAGCAATACAGAAGTTAGACTGACCGGTTCAGGCAACTCTTATGACTTCAAAGATCAAGTGGGCAATTCTTATGTTTCACAAATCTGAGTTTTGACGACAACGCTGTCAAACCAGTGGAAGTGAATTATGCAGTTGTCATGTGAATTTCATGCTTTTGTTTCCCTTCCAACATGGCTCAGGTAGAACTCTCTACCGTTGAGACAACAATGCGCAAGCTGACTTCTCTGGCAAACACTGTAGATTCGCAGTGGAAATTCTTTGCAAGAATGGACAAAAATAAACAATCGGGTGAATGGCGAAATGTTGTACCTAAATCGTTTAGTATTTCATAAAAGGAACCTAGCTAACTAACATGTGGATGCTGAGGAACGCCTGAAACTTTTGCATCTCATGTGGTCGGCGTTCTACTTGTTAAAACAAAGGCATAATAAAAAAGTACTAACTTACATAAATTAATTGTTGCTACATGTATAGGTGAAGCAAATGTTTACAAGCACTATGTGGACGACATTCCATCTTTACAAATAAGTACAAATCATTCCTGATATGTTGGGCACATATTTAGAAACTGCATGCTTATTTCCGCCATTCATAATGGTGTTCATTTGTAGCAATCAAGCACTCCACACGTAGTTAAGTAACGATATATTGAATCCGAGTGCAATGGGAGCTTGATGTGATGTGCGTGGAAATTTTGAAGTCCTCTGACAGTTTACTTCAGCTTATACTTCGCAAACTCCTACAAAACCAATTCGGTTACTTTTTGACTTTATTGCCACTAGCCTGCCTCGACATCAAAGATTTTGACTCCCATCTGATTCCGTACAACTATACTTTGGCGTACCGTAAAGTTTGCAGGGAAAATTCTGTTTTCGATATTATATATATATATATATATATGCGTGTGTGTGTGGAACACCAACTACATCAATTAGCCCGACTTCAGGACAATGAACTAATTATAAAGTTAAGGCCTATAGGAGAGGAGACATGAAACTACTTACATTTGACACTGCATGTCATCTTACCTGTGACTTTTCAGTGTTTGAACAACTGCGTGACCCTTTCCATGGTAGCACATTTGGCACCGTATAACAGAATTATTAAGGAATCTTCATCTTTAGAAGAATGATGAGATGAAAACGCATGAAACCCATTTACCCTTGAATTGTTTTATGCTTTTGTCTTCTCAGTATCTTTGTACCACCATCTTATGTTGTTCATCTCCACGGAACCATGTGTCATACAAATAGACTCTTATCAAAACGGTAGTAGTGTATGTGTGCCATAGCTGTACGTAAGCACTTGCAAACTGTTAGTAAAAATTGTGTTGCAAGTGCAGTTTAATGCAGTTTAAATGATGTATTTTTATATGCTTATAACCACTGCGACGGGGCTGGGATTTTAAGTAGTGTGATTGTTTGTGTGCCTCAGTGATGCAATGAGCTATGCTGGATGGAGCTTTTGCTCATTCAGAGATACTCTCACTAGATTGGTCAATTGTTAGTTGCCTGACAAAATCAGTCTCCTTGCCCACCAGGTTGGGGATTGCTTTGACGTTGACTCCTTACTACATAAAATGGACTCTTTGTAGCCCAGTGCCAATATCCCTTGCCTTGCAATCAGGTTTTTACACCGAAGAATTTAGTTGAGAACCATAATCGTTCACTTGTCTAGGGCTCGGCAAACTGACTGTTTCCTACCTAGCAATAAATTTCAGAAACATCCCTCTATATGCTATCATGAAGCTCTATGCGTCGCGGAGGATAATCAACGGCGACCTATCTGCTGCATCGAGCAGGTTGGATAGGGGTTCGGATGATGCTGCTCAAGACTTCCCGTCTTCTTAAGGCCCCTCTAGCGTCCCGCTCTAACTTCACTTTTATCCCCCGTTTTTAGCACTCAAGTTATTGGCCTCATTCGTCTTGCTTTAGAGGTCGCTTGTCTTTCACTTTCAACTCACAAGGAATCGCAGCTCGTCGCTCCAGTTCAGTAGAATAGTCCATGTTCAACCAACCGGACAACGTCATTTCTTCCCTTTCTCTTTAGAAGTCCTTGATCCTCGCAAATACTGGCATGCCTAAACATGCGCGGTTAGTGGCATCTTGACAAACAGGCAACACTTGCCCGAACACTAGCGACGCTGGCGATCGATATTTGCTATTTATCGGAAATGCACCTGCAAGATCCGAGCTCCATGCTTATCATGCGAACCCCCACAAGTGAGACCGGCGATATTTTCTCATATCGCCTGTAAGGCTATGATGCAGATTCAAGCACCGGTAAAGATAGCGTCGTCACGTTTTTGAGTCCCGAGGCTGAAGCTGCCCTGATCGATTGGATCCCAGTCAACCGCCGGAAGTACGCCCTTAGATTGGCTGGCTCTTTGCAGGCTACAGCATCGCGCGGGGAAAACCATTGCATGTTTATCATTAGTGGACTACGCTCCCACAAACTGCTGTACTGGTTCAGTGAATGATTGTTACTATATACAACCTAACGATATCCATCGTTACAGAACAAGTGCGATACCGTTGGGTGGCTGGCTGGCCGAATAAACACCTCGTGGTTTCAGATAGATGGTTCACGATTATCTCACTTCAGCGAATGGTTAAGCAGAAATGTTCTTGGACGTGGTGAGTTTTCACCTTGGCTAGCTTTCGCTCTAAAAATGCGGCATATGTCTGCTCAAAAAACTATGAATTGGCGAATGTCACTCGCTATTCAATAAAGGCATTGTTCATTGCCTTGCGCTGAATGGCACTGTAACTTAAGGGTGTGTTTGGAACCTTGTCCTTTTCAGGATCTAAATGAGTATGGACCCCTTGTTTTGTCACCGGCACATAACGGGTTGCGACGCCCCCATAACTCCCTGCTGCATTGTACGTTATATCCTTGATGAATGGCCCGGGTGGGATTCCCTAAATTAACCAACCCATTTGGCCCGGGCAACTAAGTAGTTTCAAGCCGACTGATGAATCATGAACAGACAATACTAACACTTTTACACTTCCTATATCTATCTACTCTACTGTTCCTACTGCTCAACCTCCCCTCACAGATCATCTCAAATTCCTTATTCAACTGCACTTACATCTTCCTCAGTCACCGCCAACAGCAGCCCACTGGTCATAGCTGGCGGAAGTCGGAATCAAATTCCTGGAGTCTGAAGTCCAGCTACCACAGCCTTTTCACACTTTACCGAAACGCCGGTATTTCTTAGACTTGGTTCCCATTTCAGCCTCGCAGCGTTCAATATACGCATTGATGCAGATCGGAGGGCAGGCGTAGCTTACCCGCACTCTTGAGATGCTCTTGGTAGATATCTGTTGCCTCTTAAGTCTAGATTACAAGACTACACTACCGTAACCAGGATGACCTCTGCCGCAAACATTGACGTCAAATACAATTTACCCATTTCCTGTGACCCAGTGGATGCCGCTTCTGGCCAGGCTAGTGTTGACGTTGCTCTGATGGACAAGCCTGAATCCGCTCTACTGGAATGGACCCCAATCAACAGTCGTCCAGTCAGACTACGAGGTTCATGTGTTAAGTATGCGTCCAGATGTTAGACGCACTTTATTTGTCATCTCAGACTACGCTCCTACGAACTGCAGCCCAGATGCAGTCAAGGATTGCTTTTACCAACAACTGCATTAACTGCGTTCCGCTAAATTGTTCGATATTATCATTCTTGCCATAGGTTTAGATGCACGAGTGAGCCGCCTGCCACAAAGCGAGCATCATATTGGGGATAGTTTGGGCTTCGTAGTTGTAGATCAGAAAGTAAAGACAGACTACAGACTATCTGTTCTGAACATCGCTTAGTTCTTTCGAGCACCAGTTTTTGACACTAGAAAATACAAACTGCTACCTGGAGCCCGCCTTCTCAAAATCAAATGTGGTCCCAGTTTGACCACGCAACGAAAAGCTACAACTTGCGCGGAAGCGGATCAAACTGCCGTTTATACTGAGCAAGTTGTCTGGACTCCGATCACTAAAGGGTTCACGCTACATTCTGCATGCGTTTCGGGGGACCGCCACGGGTGTACGCACTACCGACCGTGCGTAGAAAAGCCACAAGACCATACAACGCTAACCAAATAACAGACCTCCCTGTCAACACTGCTTATCCCAGATTCTGATGATGATTTGTATTCACAGTTTATGCGAAAAATATGCCACAGTTTCTGATAGCATTAACAGATTTGAAGCCACCCATCATCCGCTAAAAAGCTGTATCACTGCTGTCTCCTTGTGGTTGATGGACAAGCTACACTGGGTCCCGGCCGATTCTAGCTGTAATGAAGAAAAACGATCGAGGATTGCACAAGAGTCTAAAATATCAAGAAACTTGGTGGTGTGAACCGGCTAGCGCGATATCTCTCGCTTGCTTACAGCATAAAGAACTGTTGGAGATGAGATTTAGATGGCCGTCTCAAGAGCTCGCTTGATGTTCTGTGAGCTGACGCACTTGTGGCACCGCAAAGAGATACGTCTCTCGGTTACAGGCTTATTTTGCGTCTATTTACAGTGTACTGTTGTACAGTTGACGGATTTGACATTTTCATACGGGTAACATGCATCAACGCTCTGTCGTTGAGTACCGTTTTTCGCGGTCCATTGCCCGCCTATGGTGGTTGCACTACCTAATCAATATGGTAGTTAGACCGCGTGTCTTGGTTGGAGACAGCCACTAGATCGAAGATATCCTTACGCTGCGTCAGCTGCGGTGGCCTGGACACGTCCTGCGTATGCCCGCTCATCGTCTTCCGTGTCGGGCGCTGCTCGCGGTGGACAACCTAAAACATGGAGAAGCCACGTTAATAGTTTGCAGAAACAATTAGCTTCGGTCCATTGTTCTAAACTTCCTGGATGGGAAATCAGATATACAGAGTGTCGCTGGTTTGAGACGCTGGAAATCATGCTTCAGGATGGGCCATTATGGTAAACGTATATCTCTGCGGGTTGCTGTGATTTCCATCACTTCCCCAATAAAACAAACAAATAAAAAATGAAAACACTGTGAGTGAAGAACTAGTGAAAAATGTTGCATGTTGTCTTTCTTCTTTTTGGTCTCCTGTTTTCTTATTCCGCCATGATTCTGATGGCAAAATAGCTTTACCACAAATTGTGTTATATACATGGTTGACATCATCCGGTTCTGGATATGCCTGCTGCTGTGACCTCTGCAGGAAAAGTCACAGTATGTCTACGCTTACAGAGAGACCATGGATGACTTGCGCTGCACCACCAACGGCTCCTTCTACACCCCCCATAACCCGTGTAAAACCGAAAAAATAACGCCGGGAGACATGCGGATGGGAGCGGCGTTTCATCAAGGGAGCCGGCCCACACTCCTTCACAGGCAAAAACAAGCACGCTGTATTTGGTCAACCAGGCGCCCACAAGGCGGTGGCTGCAACGTAGTTCGCTCTACACTAGATGGAGAGGCACTTTGAGCACAACACAGCCATGCGGACCGTGGACGCCTTCCCACGGAGCAATGATTTACAGTCTCCTGGAGTCAGCAATCGAGGTTGATGGTGTTATACAGTTAAGAATCTAGTCAATAGGCACATCAAGCGCAGCCACACCGGGGATGTCAAACAAAATCCAATCACTTGAAATGACAACATCAAAAATAGTTACCGAATAAAGCATTCGGATATGCAGACTTAGCCCTTAGCTAAATGAGCATATGCAATAAAATGGTTATCAACAATCCACGATACGTTTAAGATACCAGAAATATACTTTATATATATATATATATATTGATGTTATGGCTATGAAATGTTAACGAATTTAACCACAATCTGCTTGTGGCGTGTGCAAGGGAAAGGAAGCTTATTCAGACAGACGTTTCAATGACTTAACAAACTAAGCCTTAACAAAATATTTCAAACCAATCACTTGAAATAAAGAAACGCTGCACGCAAGCACGCGGTTAGTAACTCATGCAGCGTACCTGCCAACACTTTGCAGGTTCTTTCTACGTACTCAGCAGCACACATTGTCGTTTCGTTGCTGGTCCTGGGTGGCATCGGTTGTGGCTCACTAGGCCTGCCTGACTCAGGTAATCGAAACCGCATCTGCTACAGCATCATGCGCTCGACGTCAATGGAGCACACCCCACCAACGGCTGTGGCTTCCGCACTTGCCTCTACATTTCTGCATGCACGAGAGTGTCCTTTGCAGCTCTGTAACTGCCTTAGTGATCAGAAGGCGTCATGCACGCCGCTCAAGCACCTTCGATGCCAAACAGCTGTAACCAAAATTAGCAAGAGATAGGCTCAATTTGATAATGTATAGGTAACGTAACTTCGTTTTTCCCACATACCGTTTCCCTGTACTCATTTGGCCATACATCTCTTTCGGTATCCGGGACGAATGCATACGCCACACATTACCCAGCCACCTCAAGCGTCTCAGTACAGTTATGCAGTCCAGCGCATGCATTCCATATCGGCTCAACATCTCCGTGTCTGCGACCCCGTCGCATCAAAAGATGCCCAAAATTGTCGCAGACATTGTTGATGGGCCCGCTCGAGTAATCTCACATTTCAAAGGCACGTCGTGCATGCTTCGCTGTCATAGTGACTAACGGACAACATCATGGATCTGTACCCCAACAGTTCGTGGCGACAGTAGGCTGGTGTTTGTTCCACATTCAGTACTCACGCTTCCTGAATGCCGCCGCAGCTTTCGATACGCGAATGCGCAGCTCACAGTGCATCAGCTGGTCAGCTGAAACCACACTTTAAAGGTAGCAAAAGCGGGAGTTGGTTTCTAATACTTCAGCACCAATGATGATTTGTGGCAATATTTAAGATTGCATCTCCGGTGAAGGATGAAAGAAACAGACGGTTTTGCTTGTGTTGATGGTGAGCCCGAATTTGGCCGCTGTCGACGCCAGAGCACAAGTCCTGGGACGCAACTCATACACGCGGTGTGCGAACAACGTACAGTCGTCAGCGGACAGCAGCATACGGATAGTTGTCTCACAGACTAGGGTTCTCGCACAGAAAGGACGGGTGTATAGTAACCCATCATCACTATCACTACCATCATCAATACGGTGCTCCACACGAACACCGTAAGCATAAGCCGTCTCAAAGGCAAGTGACAACATGGTATGAAGATAAGTATTAAATAGGGTAGGAGCTAAGGCACAGCATTCTTCACACCAGAAATAACTGCATATTCATCTGACGTTTGTCCATTCAGCTGCATTCGGGCCCGCATAACACTGAGCAGACATGCAAATAAACTTACAAACTTACTTGGACAACAAACTTACAAAACACCAGTCACACTGCTTCGCGGTTCACCGTAGCAAAAGCCTTGGTGAAATCAACATACAACGAGTACAACGGCTGTTGCCGTTCTCAACAGTTCTTCTGCAAGTCGCAAGCCACAAACATCATATCTATAGTGCAGCGACCCGAACGTAATCTACATTGCTTTTACCACGTTTGGTCCTAAAACCTGACTGATGAGGTGGTTTAGCAGGATTCGGGCGACCACCTAACCCACCCAACTCAGCAAGTTGACACCACGATAATAGTTGGCAAAATACTTCCTTTCTCTGCCCTTGTACAGTGGTAGCACAAAGACATCCTTCAGCTCAAGAGGCAACTCCTCCTCAATCCACACGCGTTTCCCCAACTTTTGCAGCGCATTCAACAACACATGTCAGCCGTATTTCAATACTTCGGGCGGGCTCCCGTCGCACCGGCACACTTGCCGTTTCGCAGTTGAGTAAGTGTCCACTGTGTCTCTTCTATTGTTTGCGTGTCCGCCACACTATCCATCACATTATGCTATTTAAGGTCGTTCATTGTAGACCAGTCAATCTCTGAACAGTTGTTCAAAGGACGATCAAAGTGCGTTCGCCAGATCTGCATTATGTACGCAGTCTGTGTGCAGGTAGCGCCTCAACCACCATCGATCAGCGTCATCAGAGTCTCCAAACTATGTCCATACAATGAGTCAAAGAATTCCTTGTGTGGGCGTCTTTTGGCGTAGCATTTGACCTGCTTCGCCTTCTCCGTCCACCATGCATGTTTATGCGACGAAGCTCTCGAGGCAATCGCCGTTGAAGTTTACAAAACTTTCTTTTAGTCACCAAGTCGCTGAGATCTGCCACATGTGCAGCAAATGCCACATCCTTTTCAGACACCAATGGGTCAATCTTCGCATATTTTTTCATCAACCCACTCAGGCCGCTTATGGTTATCGCACCCGACGGTCTCCTCGGCAGCAGCTGTCACCTGGTCGCATATGCGTTGCCACAGCTCACCCGGTGTGGCTACACATTCCACATCACACAGGCGTGCAGCCATAACCTCCAGCTCAATGCGCTTCTCTGCCGAACCAAGGGCGAGATTGTTATGTTTACGTAGGTTCAGGGCGGGAGTGCAATACGTAGATTTACTCAAATATATGTACAATTCGCTTCGTACCAATTTGTGATCAGTGCTGCACCCAGCTTTACACAGTACAGGTGTCATGAGCACTTCACGCATTTCACGCTGACGTACGATGACATAGTCGAGCAGGTAAGAATGACCACTCCGTGGGTGCGTCCAAGTTATTACATCACTTTCACTCAGTGTAAACCAAGTGTTCGTAATCGTCAGGCCGTGAGTGGCACACAGTTATAGCAGCCTGTCACCGTTCGCATTCACTGAACCAATGCCATGCGTACCGATGACATCTGTCCACACCGATGCATCGCGTCCAACGCGCACATTGAAATCACCCAGCAGAAATAGTCGGTCGCTGCTCTGCACAGACCGTAAAACCAAGGATAGTTAAGTGCAAAATTGCCCACGCGTGTCATCAGGATAATAATAATTGTCAGACTTACATCTTCCGAATCGTGGGCGAACAGACATCATTCGCGCGTTGATGCCAGCTGGCCATTTAGGCAATGGAATGGTGCAAATCAGACGACATGTTCATGTGGTACTAAGGAAGCGATTCCCGCCCAGTAGTACGTATAGCCAGCACCAGTTTAATGCAACGTACCTTTCTCCACAATCCAGGTCTCATTGAGCGCCGCAATATCGATGTTGCTGCGTGCCATTTCCATCACGACTAGCGCAGTACGTCGCTCACTCGAGTTTCGGTCCAATAGTGTGCGCATGTTCCAGCACCTGACGTTGATTGCTTTGGTGGGCAATCGCAGCTTGGTGATAGCTGTGCTTCGGGGGTTTGTTTAAGGGATTCAGCCCGGAGCCTTTGTCACAATAGCCTGGCCAACAAAGCAGTGGGTAGCAGATACAGCTCAGTAATTTGATTGCAGAGACAGATTTGGATTTGGAACGTCACACGCGGCTGTTAAATTGCTGGAAAAATCGATTTGTATTTTGCGACCGTAGTAATATACGCACCTGCGACCACGGCACAATACAGGAGGGTTTTGGCGCGTTTGAAGCAAGTTGACCGGAGGCGGCCTGACTTGAGGAGAGCAGTAGCAAACCGCAGAGCAACCGGAAGTGCCATCCCGCCGTCAGAGAAAATGCGTGACGCTGGTGCTCTACGCCAATCCAGCGGTGAGCTTAAACACGTGGACTTGTTGTCTCCCATCGATAGGTTTACGGGAATAATACCATCGATAACCTTTTTACCTCCGAAGAGGAAGGGGTTTGTACTAGGTTACTGGCATGGCTCCCACACCTTACCGGAGAAAGAATATGGTCCTCAACCAAAGCCTTCGATTAAATGCACACCCGAAAGTCACCGGGTCTAAAGCTTGGTCATTTTACTGATTTGCTCCTGACTTTTAGCTGGAAGCTCATCAGAAGACAATCTTCCAAATTGGGCGTTCAGATCATTAACAACCACAAGCCTCAATACGCCATGGGCTCTTCCGCCACATATAAATAATAAATAAACAAATAACGACAGCCATCCGTTGTTGACCATCGTAAGTTGTCCCTTTGATAAGGGAAACGGGCATCAGGTGACTCGTGTTAGCGAGACCTTACAAGCCTAGTTTGGACAGCTGATCAACGGTTTGTTAAAGCGCTTGAGCGTTGGACCAAACATTTTGAGAAACAGGTTAAACAATCAGAGTTTTCAGCTTCTCTACCGGCCATTAATCATGCTGGTTCCTTTGCCATCCCTGTGGATCTACCCTCACACGCAGAAAGCGAAGGTGAGATCAGACTGCTGTACATGCATAAGAACGCAGAGGTAGATACAATTTCGCTAGCCCTCTTCAAGTTCATGAGACTTGCTCTTGTAGAAGAGTTAAAAGAGCTACATGTGAAACTGTCCCAACGGACTTAATCCGCTCAGTAATAGTACCAGTTATCAAGGGAAGCACCCGTTCGAAATGCGGCAATCCTAGCGGAATCAGGCTGCTCTTAATTACTTTTAACATGCATGCGTCTGTCGTTCTCCATGGATTGACTGCACTCGTGAAAGCCACATTTGCGAGGAGAAAGCTGGGTTTCTTCGAAACCAAAGCTGCATTGACCACATATTTATGTTAAATGTTAATGCACCGCCATTATTTATTGGTGACCCACTGCAGTCGCTTTTCTCGACTTTAAGTAGTCCTTCAGTTTAGTGGATCGATGCGCCCTTTGGGGTTGTCTGCTCGGGAAATGTATGCCCTAAAATTGCGTAAAGTTTTCCAGGCAGTTGTAAGCGCATATTTCGGGCAGAGTGAGTGTTTATGACAAACAGCCTCCGCCCTTCCATAGATCTAGCAGTGTGAGACAAGGTTGCTTACTGTCAACTTTAATCTTCAACTTTGCCATTGGCGAAGTCATGGAAATGGCGTTCGCCGGACAAGACTTACAAGGTGAAGGGCATCTTTACTTGGAGTACGCTGACGACCTCAGTGACAGCGCCCAAACGTACTAAGCTGCACTGGACAGACTAACACTGGATGTCAATCCTTCTGGGCTATGCTTTGCTCTCACAGGATTTAAAGTCCTTTTTCAAGATTAACAGGGACCTACCCCTGCGCTACGCACAGTGGGGATCAGTTAGAAGTCATTCAGGAATTCAATTACCCGGACAGCTATATTAGTGCCCCTTGAATCGAAGATGAAGCTAAGAACCGCATAGCAAAAGCTCGATGCGCTTTTGCTAATCGCTGCCATCTGTGGCGCCGGCGTAAAATTACTCTTGCTCTGAAGCGCAGTTTACAGTGCCATCAGTAAAACTTTCCTGTAAGTACGCGAAACTTGGCCCATCAAGTCAACAGATCATCGTTGACTTCAAATCTAGGCTCATGTCTGGTTGGAGCATTGCCCGACCGATGACTGTGTTCGGCGTTGTGTATTTGGTGCAGAAAGAGCGAGTGAACCGCCTTGCACCTGGCGCATATGGCTGGGTGACTTGTTGAGCCTCGTGCGTTGTTTGCGCGCTCGGGGGGTGGAAGAAGAGAAGGAGGGGTAGGCCAAGCCATGACCTGGTCGAAGTTAGCCTAGGTTGATGCACCCAACTGCTGAGCTGGCGTCCGAAGTAGGATGAAAACGTTTGGTTGGATGGACTTGCTGATCTGGCGGAGAGCCGGCCCCGACTGCGTTGTGTATTTCTTTGTCCATACCCCTGTCCTTTAGATTATTCCTCCAATTACGATCTCACAGCAAATGAATAATATAATATTTAAAATTAGATTTCTTTGTGAATCTCTTAGTAGTGTAGTTTTGGCATCATATTTTTCAATTGCAGCAAATTAGCTTAAGTGTGTTTCTCACCCACAGCTAATGTTTATTGATGATGAAGATATACGTCTGTAATAACCTCGGTATCACTTTCTAGCACCGTTTTTTCAACTCTGCTACACACGCTTTGCTAACTTATTTGGAAACCGCTGCAAATTACACATATATTTGCTTATCTCTTATATTCTTATATAATTTTTACGCGTACCTCTGGTGTGCCATAGTTCAAACAATAACCCGGAAATTACGGTATTCCAGTGGATCAATAAGATTTTTATGTTTGAATTATATCTTTTATATTCTGCTTCCATTTACAGCAGTAATTATTCCCACATGAAAAGAAAGCGGACAACAAACATCACGTTTATTTAGTCTTCTTTCTTAGTTTTTGTAATGCTTGGTAAGTGTTAGGCACAAATTTTAGGCGGACCACTATAGTCATTTTGTTACCCATCAGGACGGCGCACCTCATTTTTTGTTTTCAGGTCGGCGGTAGACCATTATTCTTGTTGTCCAGTATTTTGTCAAAAACGTTTGGAGACCCCTGGGCTAGACGAAACATGGTCCCTTACATTGCACAATTTGTCGTTTTGCTTTAGGCTCTACTTGGCTTTGCTAAAACAGTGTAGATAACATAAATGCGCCAATCTCGAGCATACAGAAGCCTTGTTTGTTCAAATAGGTAAGCCTGACGCTGTGGAAACTTCACAACAGTAAGATCCAGTTTCAGCGTGAAACTGTAAGACAGTATCCGAGTAGGGACAGCTACAAGCAATTTGCCAGTCATCAGGAGTTAAGGTATCTCCAGCTTAAGCGGGCTTTACCGTGCTGTCATGCGAGGTGGACTGGAAAATGCAATATATGGCTAATACAACCACTACCTCGGAATGAACCGAAGACCTCGTTCGTTGTTTTGTCATCCTAGCGGCTAAAATCTGTTCGCATCTGTCGTTGCCTTCGAATTCTTAGAGCGGTTGCGTAGGGCGTTGCAAAATGTAGGTCAGCTGCGCAACCACTGTCTGACAAGCTAATGAGTATGTGCCGCAATGAGTATGTGTGAACTCCTTTGTGTTGCGACCACTGTAGTTGACGATTAAATATGTACATATCTTTGTCCGCATATTTTTCTATTGTTTGTTTGCAAATTGAATGGGTAAAACACTCATCCAAACAAAGAGTGTTTCCGGTCAGTTGCTTAACATAAACATCTTAGCTGATAGACGTAACCTGAGGAGAGTTGGCAGTTCGCTGGAAGTGGACCTCAACTGTTCCATTTTCAAAGCTTTTGTGCAAAAATAATCGTTAACCAACATTAGGATGAAGATAACAGGAGATATGCGCGTTAATCTTAGCGCAGCCTACGTGTCGTAAGGAACTCAGGAGGAGACCCCACCTATATCCATACCAGACCATATTGCTTGAGGCAAAAATAAAGTACCAAAGATGACATCAGGTTTCGCTTCGCTTATGTCAGTCTAGGTCACAATCCGACGAGACCTGCAGATATAACAGTGAACTCTAAATCAAGGGAAACTTCTATTTCTGATGTTCAACTGCTTGATGAATGACACATGCGGCATCAGGGTAAAAAAGGACATTGGGAAAAGCCCACTCTTTAGAGTACGAGTGCATGGCTACGGTTTAATAGCCGTGGGAAGTGCTTTCATGAAGGAAAGTGGATGAGGGATAATTTCGCACAAATTCTTGTCAACGTTTACTAAGATGATATGTTCATTTGTTGAGCGCGAGTCATAGATGGCCCTAACCTATGCGAAAATTATCGCTGTAAAGGCTGTACCTAAGGCTCTGTTGAACATTTTCTATCATAAGAATGATCATTTGGTTAATTTTTCTATTAGGTGTAACCACACAAAAATTCAAAATTTATTCAAGCATACCAAAATCACTTTATCTAACTTTGTTATTAATTTACATCTGGTTGTAACACTTTCATTATATCTGACGGCATAAAACACTTGATATTATCAAACAGGTTAGCGAAATTCGTTGTGAATTGAGCACTTGTTAGGAGCATTGTCACTTTACAACGCACGATGTGTCGCGTAAGCAATTAGGATGTTTGTCTGACGTCTCATATTATTGGCGACAAACTTCACAGGGAATGTGATTAATCGATTATATATCGCTTAAGGGTTTAGTTGCTTACTTACTTTACCCTAAGATGTCTGCAATTCTAAATTACCGCCAGCAGCGAGAATATATATTGTACCACGCAACAGATATTTTGCATTTGAGCTATCTGTTAAATTATCCACAACTTCGGTAGGCTCCTCA
>CALYDF020000916.1:0-19434 GCA_944474145.2 Dicrocoelium dendriticum | reverse complement strand
TTTGTAGCGAACAGACTACTAAATGCAGCACACTGTACAGAAGTTGAGGTAGGCGCGCTGCAGGCAATGTTTTTACTTATAGGAGGGAGAGAGAATGGAGTTGGTACTGCTGAAGGCGAAGTCGTTGGGGTTAAGTTGGGACGCCTGGCTCGTTTTTTCTGGCTGACGAGGGAATTCGGGGTGTTATTTTCACTCACAAGTACAGGTCCCTTTCCTCCCATCGGTGCAACTCTGTTGCTCACCAGTTGCGCAACCGCTTTTGTTAGTCTTTCATACCTCTTCAGTAGCACAGCTAGAGAGCTAACAAATGGGATAGAATTGCATACTTGGCAGAACAAAAACGCCTTTACCGTGTTAGTGTAAGCTTGTGTAGACCCCGTCCCAAGACAGGTAGTGTGGTAAGATTCCAAACATATGGTACTCACCAGACCACTTTCCCAATTTAGCACATGATTCGCATTTACTCTTCATACGAGACATGTTCACAGTAGGCGAGCTGTTTTAAGGGGAAACAAGAGGACAGATATACTGTCGCACCGTGCTTGACTTAGCTTCGCCTTCTGTTGCGTGGCTATCGGCACTGGTTTGAGGTCAGGGGGTCAGGCATGTCGCTTTCCGATGAGTCACACATTCATTAGGTTGGATAGGCGACGTGCGTTCTATCGATCCAGCCGATAAATTGATAGGCAGCGACGCAGCATAGGATTGAGGCAAAGCAAATGACTTGGAAAATACTGTCTAATGACGAGAGTGGCTGCTACACGGCGGAACAAACTGACGACTATCTCTTTTTACAGCGACTTGAAGGAATGGTAGTAGGCTGATCGGTTTACTCTCAAAAAAATCATAAAAATAGGACCACAATAGTTCTTGAGCAACAAGAGGAAAAATAAATCCTCCGGTGAGCTTCAAACGCGGTTGACTTTGAAATTGCAATAGCACAGTTTAATGGTGATCCGCAAATGATAGATCCAATAGATGGACAGTAATAGGAGAAGCTCGCGGAGACAAAGCGAACGATAGCAGGTAGGTCTCTGTGATAATAAACCCAAAGGTTTAAAGGCGAATAATGTAGGAGGACACTTTTCTTGCGACCGCTTGAGAGCGACTTATAGGCATGTTATAGTCAGATAAGGAAGTCGGCGCGCTGCATTAAAACAATTAGTGATATAGCATCAAATCCTCCGGCCATCCTCACATCCAATTCGATGAGTTCCTGGTAGACGCCGAAGTTTTAGAATGCAAACTTGGGACAAGCTGCGAAGTGCGATAGCGGATGTGGCGAATGCTGGAGCAGGCATCTTAAGAGGTAGATCCAAATTCGGAGTGTGTAAATCCATATGTATAAAACTTTATTTATACTGTATTATTTACCATACGGTTATTTAACAAGCTGGTACAGGTAACGGCATTTGTTGTTGGATAAATTGTCTTAAATGTACAGTTCATTAATTCGTATTAAGTCCGGTTATGTTTTGAAGTGAGTAAACACGATCTGGCCTTTTACATTTATATGCGCGTCCTTTCTTTCTTTGACGATGTTTGAGTAATGGGGAGGAAGACTAGTCTGCATGCAAATAAATGGTTTTAACTGGGCAGCAAATGCTGTAGCAGAAATTACCATAGTCGCTGAGATGCACACAAGTAATGGTCAAGTCTTCGTTTTCGAAAACCGTAAAATACTTGGAAGACAAGGTTGTTGCGTGTAGACCACGGTTTGACCTACCAAATTTTGCGAGATCGCAACCAGAACTTGCCGCAGCTTACTAGAGCTCACTCACAAGAACAATTTGAGAGGTCGATATCTTAAACCGGTTAAACAACGCAGTCGCTTGTTTTGCCGTCGAAATTGCTTATCCGTATGTCATTGCAGTAGTAGGATGTCCTACCGCTGCCTGTCATATTTTCTCCTACACTGGCAGAGTTCGAAACTCTAGTTAACTGTGCACTTATATTCCTGCACCATCTTACATAACCCGTGACCCATGTATAAACACAGATATCTGTAAACGATTTCACTGGCGGTCACAGCACAGAGTTTGTTTAACCAGTTTTACCATCTCTATGCGTACACCAGAAGGGACGATTTCTACAAATATCCCATTTGCCGTCATTTCTTGTGGAGTTCACTTAGATTTAATGTCTACACTACATATACTTTAGTGAATTCACTGATGTAAACCTAAATTTACCAAAATTATTTTTATATTTTTCCCCTAAACAAAGCCATCATTTGGGGTCTGCTAAGCATTAGCTTTTTTACCCGCATAAAACCATTGTTCCATTGTTCCATGGAACACTCACGTCGTCCGATAGTTTTGAATGGGCTGAAGCCGTAGACAGCGGACATGCGTTGGAAGGGTTGTCTATTGACTTCCCCAAGGCATTTGACACTGTCCCCCATTCGCGACCCCCACTAAAGTTGAAGTCGTATGGACTAGCTAGCAGCGCTCTCCAGTGGGTGGCAGCTGTGCTGGATGGACGGGAACAGTGTATTTGTGTGGGAAACAGTCTTTCGTTTCGACAAGCTCTAATTAGCGGCGTTCCGCAGGGCTCTGTCCTAGGTCCGCTGCTTTTCTCAGTCACGTGAATGACTTGCTGGAGGAGCTTGAGGTACCATCGCTCTTATTTGCTGATGACCTAATGCTATGGAATATTGTTGATATCCCTGAAGGTCCTGTGGCTCTTCAACGGGCTCTCGATAGACACTGGGAATGGTCTGTCTTGTGGTTGCTGCCCATAAACCGGACAAAGTGTTCGGCGCTGCGTATCGGAACGTCTGCATCCTTTACAAGTTATGTGCTCGATGGGAGTGAACTTCCTCTCGTGGCTCATCAGGTTGATCTAGGTGTCGTCCACTGTTCCACACTACATGCTGGAGACAACTGGAAGAAGGCGGCAAGTAAAGGGCCCCGGATGTTGTGGTTTTCCGTCGTTCTTTCGGGACCCTAACTGCTGATACGGTTGTGAAGCTCTTCTCAGCGTTTGTGCGACCCCACCTGGAGTATTGCGCCCAAGCCTGACCACCATGACTTGTTCGGGACAAAATGGCACTAGAAATGGTGTTGCATGTCGTTACTAGGTTGGTCAAGCGAGTATGAGGACAAAAGTACCCCGAACGCTTATTTAGTTTGGGGATGCAGTCAATGCCCTATCGAAGGATTAGAGGGGACCTAATCCTAACCTACCGTATTTTGACTGGGAGGGTTGGCCCTGATTGGTACTGGTTATTTAGTCCTGCTAGATTAGCTGGTCTCCGCGGGCATTGTATGAAGCTGGACGAACCACGGTCCGATCGAATTAGAGCGGAGACTCAGTTATCGCGTCGAGTCAGCGAGCGCTAGAACCTGCTTCAGGAACGTGTTGTCAAAGAAGCTACGGTTAAAGGGTTTGAGCGTCAACTAGATGTTCTTGGGTGGCAAAACGAAACCTTTCCTTTTTCCTGACTAATTCCCATCTTTATACTTCGATTCTATTTTCTTTACTTTTCCTCGCCATTGGTATTATTCTCTTCTTTTAACTGATTTCCTCTATTCTCTTATCTTCGATTTTTCTTCCTCTCACTTACTTCATGTAACTGACAAAGCAAGGACAGCTAATGTAAGGAACGTGGGGCATTAAATTGGTGGGCCAGGGTGTTTTTCGAGTGTTTTTCTTTTAGACCAATCAAGAGGTCGGAGCACCCCTATCAACTCCTGGATCAAAGACCCTCTCAAGAAGAAACACTTACGGGATACATCCAGTCCCACTTGAACTTGAACTTGAACTATAAAACAAAAAGCGGACCTGTCTGATGGTAAATTATAGGACTAAGGTTTATGATGCCATGGTCGAGTTGTAGAGTGCAACTGTTTTATTAGTGGAGAACAGTCGAGCTTGGTCTGTAAAGACAAGCGCTAATTTTGCTTCTAGCTTAGTTGGAAAAGTCACTTTGTTCGTCAGATCAAGTACCCAAATATAAGCGGTTTCACATTTATTTAACTCTCTAGCAAATCAATGACTGCATTTGAGTTCTGGTAGTAATGCTGTCGTG
Source organism: Dicrocoelium dendriticum (assembly GCA_944474145.2). Classification (NCBI taxonomy): domain Eukaryota; kingdom Metazoa; phylum Platyhelminthes; class Trematoda; order Plagiorchiida; family Dicrocoeliidae; genus Dicrocoelium; species Dicrocoelium dendriticum. The sequence goes on along the minus strand of CALYDF020000916.1, from coordinate 15,401 downwards.
TCAAGCGATAGGTATACATTTCGGATGACAAAAGTACTAACACAACACAGGAACTGTTGCCTATATTCACTCAAACGACAACTAATGATGCTTTTTCTGTAGGTGAACATTGTGCTGCCGAATTGTAGCATCGTTAGTTGATGTGATTAATTAAACTGCCTCCATGTTTCTGGAGTAATCCAGATTTATCAGACCCGATGGAACAATAGTTAGTAAGTTTAATAATTTTGTCCTATGTTTCAGAATACCACAAACATTCTTGTAACATTAAACTTAGGCATTTGTATATTCACTTAGTTTCATGGTTGAGATAAGATATAACATTTTATCTAGTAATGATTGAACTTTACTGAACGGATCAATGGCACTTGAGTCCGGTTTTCAGAACGACGCATTAAGCTGATTTGCCAAGAAGCTCGGTGCTTCCTTAGTTCTCCAGACTGCATTCTTCTAAATCCTATAACGATGTTGGTTACTATGTGGGAAAATTTAACAATTTGCAAGCAAAAAGCATTGTCAAGAAAATCCAAAAAGCGGCTGTTGCATACACTCTAAAAGGATTCCAAGGGCAGAATAGGAACTTGTATTAAGCAACAAGTAGCCACTGTAAAAGGAGTACCAGTATAAGTAAAAAGAAAATGTAATACGGTACTGTTAACATTCTTCACTTTCTTGCTCCTCTTCAGTCACAGCACACTCGCGCTGCTCTGAATGGCAGGCGGAAAACGCGTTATAGCACGCTTTCAAATTTGCTTCACGCAGTAATATTTGGATCGTTGTCTACACTACAGCCCATGTAACCAGGCAACGTCCCAGATGCCTGATCATATCCCCTTCCAAATGCCCTACTTATTCAGCGGCTACTATTGGTGGTGGTTCGACCGAGTTACTTTTGACTTGGTCAGCCTCCTGTCGGAATAGTTTGAGACGAGCAAATTTCACTGTCATGAGTAGGCTGTTGGGACAATCGCAAGGCTTCACTATACACATAGTATCGGACACCAATCACTACACCACATAGGGGTCAATCAACTCACGCTGATACTTAGCAGGCATGCCTTATTTTTGCTTCGGATGTAGCCAAACAAGAGCAGAAACTCTTTGGGGGACGCCGAATATCTTCATGTAATAATACATTAGTTGGCGCAATAAGGCAGCTGGCATACGCACCCGCGCAGTCTGATGTACTTGTCGGAGTGAGTCCAGTAACTTACTGACGTACTCCAGTATTGATGGGTGTAATTGCCGAATCATTTGGAAAATTAACTCAGTAGGCAATCGCGACTCCCTTGCAGTACATATAAAGTAGCGTGTTTTGCCATTCGACGCATGTACGGTAGGCCAGCAAACATTTCGGTAACATGACGTCCAAATCAGTAATATTCTCTTCAACCAAGGCTTTCAGTAGTGCTTTGAGGCAACGATTAGTTCGTTCAGCTTAACGATTACCTTGGGGTGATTTGCAGTTGTCCTCCTCTTCTCTAACCCAAGTACCCGGACAAGTTATTTTACCAATAAGCTCTTAAAACAGGAACCTCTAGCGGAGTGTAATTGACTTGGTGCTCTCTAACGACAAACCAAATGATTCACCAGTGCTGTCGCCACAATAACTGTAACGGCCTGTGCGATTGGTACAACCTCGCACCAGTTACATAAATAAATGTTATGTTCTCGGTGTAACGTGGTACACAGTTGATGGCGCGAGCAAATTTGCGTACAAGCGCAGCTGCTTTAGAGTATGAAAACCTTTCGTTTTAATTAATGCTACAACCGATATGTTCATCGTTCATACGAATAAGCATTTTTCGATAGTAGTGCGGAGGCGCGGAGCAACCAGCCATACTTGTTGTGGCAATAACAAAATCGGCGTGATTTCCCCATGTGGTAATCTTTGAGCCCAGGAGCCAAAGTAACATTTCGGTGCAATCGCTGTCCATTAAAATTCCAGAATGTTCGGTGCTCCATAAAAGCTTTCTCCATAGCTAAATCGGTTGCACTGGCTGCATGGAGAAGTCTGATAATTGTGCGGGTTTGCCATGGTGGGCTGTTGGTTTAATCATTGGCGATTAAACTCTTCCAACTCACAGTGTTGTTAAGCGGACATTTATAACATTTTAGGGCAAACGCTTGCCACGCAAAAACCCACCACGTCCTGGAACACTGCCCTAGGTTATTTTGAATTGTAGTACAAGCTTACGATGCATCCTACAGACCTATTTTGCACCCGGTTATTCGCACTCTATCGACGGCCAAATTCCTTCCTTGGTTTACCGATTAAGTTAAACAGGATCCTGGACTAGTTGTTGAAACCGGTTGAAATGCAAAAGAGTCTATGGAGTGATGCGTGGCAAAATTGTGTTAAAATGTCGGGTTAATAAAGGCTGGCTTCTGCTGTAGTATACTTGTCCGTCTTGTGCAGACCATGTCTAGCTATCCATACTGAATTCGTCATGGGGTTGTGAGTGTGGTTAGTCCTTGTGGTTAAATACGTCTATCACCGGCAAATATGCTTTTCCTTTGTCCAATGTTAGGTCGTTACGAAATTCTACGTTCGCAAAATATTATCAGCAATCCTTCAAATATAATTAATAACCATGTGTAAATGTTCAAGTGAAAACTCTATAAAGGGCCCTCGGAGAAGCCATTTGTTTGTACGCCACTGTGGAGCAGCATAGCTATCCATGTAATGCCATTGGAAAAGCTCCAGTTGAGTGAATAACTAGAAAGTTCTTCCGGATGTCTAAGGCACCGAACCCAATTTTGCGAACGCCAGTGAGAATAAACATAGCTCTCCATGACAGTGAAAGCAATTACGACAAAATACTGATACCAATATAGTATTTAAGGGCAATCGGAAAGGTTTCTGTACAACTTTATCGTATTATGAACAATCAAACTACATTTAATTGCAAATCGTCAGCGTTAGTTTTGTAAGTTAATCCTTTATCCTTGTTCGGTTAGGAATTTGTTTTGGTGTCATTATTTCCGGGTGTACGATGTCTTCAGTTGGCACTGTATGTGCACCGTTTCACAAAATCACAGGTTTCCAAAATAATCGTCCATAAGTCTTTTAAAACACTTCAGAAAATTGGGCTCTATTGATCCTCCTGTTAGTGTATTCCATAAGTTCACGATTCTACGTCCTTTACAAACCTTATGTGATACCTTTTTCATGCAGGGATCCAAGTTTGTAACGGTGTCAACGGATATAACAGGATTCACTCGGGTGAAATGTTGGCCGCAGCATGGGGAAGTTAATCAAGTGTAGCACTCGATGGGTCAGAATTAGGTAAATTCTTACCCGGTGGTGGGATAGTGTGTAGAGCCCGAAGCTTTCACATTTATCAAACAGATACTTTCATAGACTAGGTAACATTCTAGTTGGAATATGCTGTATTTTTACCGTTCTTCAGTTGCTCACCGGGTTATCGTTTGGTAAGCTGTGGCACTGTATTAAAGTTTTGGTTTAATTAGCTAGGTGAAAAAGCGAGGGACGGATTTTTCGGACAAAGTGGAGAATTTACATCGTAATGTCCAGAGCGTACGTAGTTCCGCACAATACAATTTATCTGTGTCAGTTATTTGATCTCATATAGTGTCGAGAGAGCAGTCCTAAGTCTCTAACAGATGTTTTGGCGTAAAGTAAATGGCCGTCCTAGATGTAAGATCGAGTGGCTGGAAGTCTGGTGATACTGATGCACTCTGGCTTGCTTGAGTTAAAAGGGATTTGAATTTCAGTAGACCAACTTGACAGTCGCTCTAAGTCATGTGAAGGCGAGCGCACTCTTCCTGGTTCTTAATGATCTTTCAGATTTGCAAACCATCCGCAAACAGGGCACTTAGTGACTGCAGCTGCTGCGGAAGATCGTTGATATGAAAAATAAATAAAACTGACCCACGTACAGTTGCTTGAGGCACTTCACTGGTTGAAGATATCAAGTCTGCCTGGTAGACAAGGACCTGTACTCTAAACGTTTGTCCAACAATAAACTCATGTAACTCCTAACATAGTGTGTAATCGACACAGTAGGTCCTCAGTTTATGAAGGGTTGCCTAATGATTCACTCTGTCAGACACCTTACTAAAGTAAATTTACACCACGTCAACATCCTTTCGTTCGTTGAGGACTCGTATCCACTGTTGGTTTGCGTACGTCAAGTTGGTGATGCTGGATCGCCCTTACATAAAACCGTGTTGCGTTGGCGTCAACGCATTCATCGATTCGAGGAACGACAGCAGACACTTTTTCACAAGCTTCTCAAGAACTTTGGATATTATCGAAGTCAAACTGCTCGTTCTATAGTTATATACCTTACATGAATCAGCGCTCCTGGAAAGTGGTCTCACTATAAAGCACTTCCAGTCGTTGTGGACAGCTCCTTTGGGTAGTTATTTATTCAATAGTTTTGTCACGGCTGGTTAAATAATAATGGATGAAGACTTAAAATTTGTGGGTCTAGTCCGTCTGGTCCGAAAGGCTTTGCACCATCTAGATTGACGAGTAGCTGAGACACTTCGACTACACCACATTGTAGGCTGTTGAGAAAACTGGTTCAACTTGTGCCGGTACTGAATCATCCGCCGCTTCACTGGAAGATGCCGCGAGGAAATGCCTAGCCAAGGCGTTCGCGCTCTCCGCGTTTGTAATGAGCGTCTGTCCGTCCAAGTTCCCTAAGACAGCTCGGTCGCTCCAAGGTTCCATTTGACGTTTCAAGTAAGCAAGTATTTGCTTGGGTGCGGTTGTGACTTGGAAGGCTAGGTACACTTCGAACTGCCGAGGTATTTTAGCTTTGCTGCGTATCATATGTTTCGCTGTTCCTTGTATACCGCGTAAGCTTCATCACAACGCGAGCAGGTGTACCTGTTCCAAGGATTGCGAAGCAGTCAAGCTATCTGTTTATATTTCGTAGCAAACCAACGCAAGTTGACTGGTCTTTTGTTTTTTACAGGGGATCCATATATATATATATAATTCTTGTTGAGTAATTAACACTGTGAGTGTGTGATACTGTGAATACGAGGCGCGCTTAACCCATTAGTTTAGACCCAATAAAAGTGACATCTGCAGAAGGGCGATAAAACGCCGTTTGGAACGATAAGTGTGTATCTCAAAGAGATGGATCATTCTTCCTATCCAGAAAAAGGATCAAGTTTTCAAGCTAGGTAACTCTTGGGAATTAGTCAGCCTTGACCAGGAGATAAACCTTTTTGCATCGGCCTATGTTGTTGTGAAAACGTCGGAAACGCTGGCAAAGAACAAGAGGCAACCAAACAGACATACCGACAGCAATGCACCAAAAAGCACGATCGAAAGACTGATGGCATGCAAAGGTGCCTATCTATATGATGCTCTTAAGCCTATGTAATTTTGTTCAGTATACAAATTTTGCAGTTATGTTCTTTATACCACGTCGCTGGTGTGGCTCAATTGCAGTCACTACGTAGGAAGAGTGTTCTGCACACGCAGGGTCAAAATATCGGTATAACAAGCTTTCTTTGCATAGTTAAGCACATAATACGCTTGTTAGAGAGAAACATAGAAAAACGGATGACGGTGACATCTCTTTGATTGCAAGAGGTAAAACTAAGGCGAACTAGCTTGAGACGGAAAACGAGGAGCAACCAGTTTGTAAGGCAACGTTCCAAGAGGAAAGTGAGATGCGATGAATCTGGGAGGAACGGATGCATGCGGACAGAATTTCGACGAGTATACGGTGAGAATATTTAGGCTGAACCGCTCAAAAATCCATTGTTTGTAATCCGTCCGAAGTTGGAGGAAAGCATTGAAGTGGACAAAATCTGTCATGCATTAGGAGTCACTAGCTCGGCTACGGTCAGTTAGATAATGGATAAAGTAAGCTGACACATCAACCTTCAGGATGTAAGGCAAATGTGAACGTGTGGTAAAGAGCAGCTTCATATGAAGAATGGTGAGCATACTAATACAAGTGATAGCCAAGAAAAACTTATCAATGTTCCTGGTGTCAACAGAAAGCAAGTGCTTTTCGGAGCGGAGAAGAGCATAGCATGAGTAAAAAGTAATGCGGCGCAATAGGAGTAAGCCGTACAATAGGAGTGGAAATAAAAACGGAGCGCAATAACAAAAACGGTCAGGTTCCGGAGGAAGAAGCCTATATTGACAAGAGAAAGTAAGACAAACAAGGATGTCGACATAAGTGGAAGATAGCGAAGCCGCTGCCAAACCAAGATCGGAAATGGCACTGAGGACTCAGAGAATAATGGGGGCAAAAACCCGTTCAGATAAGATAGGTTAGTTAGCGTACTGCGATCGGTTAGTACAATTGTGATGATAACAAAGATGGGGTGAGTCAGCTGAAATAGAGAGCTTAAATCTCAGAGTATATATACCCTATAATGGTGACTAAATGAAGTGAGGGAGACCGGTCAGACAACACTTCATTATTCGGTGCACTGAGATTGCATCGTACAGCTTGGATAGGCAGTAAATAGAGCTCAGCTAAACGGACAGGTAAGTGAGGGAAGGGGCTATATACTTAATGATAAGCAAGTCAAGTGGGTTCTCTATGTAATAGAAACGTGTCATTGTGTACGCAGAGGCTAGTGCGTTTGCAACATGATAGTCTGAAAGCAGTCGACATGAAGCAGGTTGGCCAGCTAAGGGCAAGCTAATGAGTGTTGCTTGTTCGACTGAACGAGGATTTATACCGAGAGCACAGAACTTAAATTACAAGATCGGGAAAAGAATGGTTAACTGTTAATGTGTGGAGGGACAAAGGAGACTCACGTGTTAAGGGGAGTAGAGTGTTTCGTTTTTAGAACACTGTCCGGTAATGTCACAGTAGTCGGAGAGAAAAACGGAAAATATGATAATAAATCATATGAGGCATTATGATTGAGTCGTTAAGTTAAGTTAAGAAACTTATATGGTGGGTCATCGGAAACGAACAGGTAGGAGAGGGAATAGTCTATATTAATAAATAGTGAGAAAATCCAGCAGTCTCTGGAGATGAGAGAAACATTGCATTAATCCGCAGTATCTGGACCGTTACAACTCGATTGTACGGAAGAGGACTGGTCATCTAATACTAGTTTATTGCCAGGCACTGGGATTTTACCGTTTGATTGAAAAAGAAATGAAGCAAAAAGCGCGAAAAGGTAAGGAAACGGTTAGGATAGAAAAAGGTTTACAGATAAGGTGTGAAAACTTATACGCGGCTCAATAGGTAATGAAGACAGAGGGATCAGTCTTCCGAACAACAACCGGTAGGTTAACAGTATTCTGACAGAATTTGGAGAGCAGGAAACCAATCGTATCGGACTGGAGCCGTCATCGCATTGAGGTTGTGTTGTACAGTTAAGGTTGGAAGACATATAAAGTGCGTAGGCAGAAATGGACAGGTTAAGGATGGATGAGATGATACTATTATATAGTAAGCAAGTCAAGCAGGCTAGCGATGTGACGGGACTTTATGTTGGCTACGCAGAGGCTGAAACGTTTACTTTTCGATAGTCTAGAAGCAGTTAAAGATAAGGAGACTGGAACAGGGCACTGAAAGCCAGCTCTTCGGCTAAGTATGCAATAAAGACGGAGAGCGTGATAAAGAGAAGACCGAGTCCAGATAGAAAAATATTATAGTTAAGGAGCGGGAACGTCAATGTGGCGCTCGGGGTAATGGGGACAGAGTGTTCAGTCTTCCGAACAATGAGAGGCAACGTCACAAATTTGGATGGAAAGAGACCGGTTAGACGGGATTGGATTAGTCGGCGCCTTAAGTTTGATTCATACAGTTATTTTGGGATGATAATGGCATGGGTCAGGTTAAAAGGACAGGTCAAATTTAGGAGTGTCTGTATTAACGCAGGGTGAACAAGTCCATCAGGCTGCCGAATTGTGGGAGACAAACATTGGAAGGTGCTGAACCTAGGCGGATAACATACTAAAAGTCTGGAAAAAATCAGTGAGAAGCAGACTGCTCAGATGAGAATATGTTAGGGAAGGGCTATTAGATATTGCTGTCCGAATAATGAATTATTGAAAACAAGGTGCGCAAGAAGCAAGTGACAGGATCGTGATGAAAAACGCCTATTGATTAGGTGTAGAGAAGTCAACGAGGCTCTGGTGTTAAGGAGAATAAAGTCTTCAGTCTTCAGAACAACGGAGAGTAACGTCACAATAGTAAAGTAATCCACCATGACTAAATTAAAGCGGTCCTTGTGATGCTTCCAGCAAAGGCCCGATAACGTCCACAGCCATCATCCCTTTAATATATACGGCCTTCTTATATTGCACCGGAGCTTGGTTGGTACTGAGTATTTTTAAAGCAACCACGGTTGTAGCAAGACTGACCAAAGTTAATACATATCCCTGTGGGTGGCGGCACAAGGAAGGCCGACTTGCATCCACTTCCATTTTTTAATTTCAGCGTGACCCAACTATTTATGAAGCTTACTTAGCACCACTTTGACCATGAACTAAAGGACTAAAATTCCTCTAGTGTAGGTCGGGTAAAAGCAAACACCGGCACCTTCCTCGGTCGTTAGTTTGTTACACACTGCCTAAAGGCACCGCACCCATAACGTTATTCTTACACCACCTTTCTTGTTGGCTTATTGCTGCAATGGAGACACCATTCGTAAATCAATTCCATATTTGGGTCGTACGTCGCTGCCGGTTGCCAGTCTTTGTCCTTCACAACCTGGAGATTAACCAAGGCGGAACAGTGCAGGCGGCTTTGATTAATTGTCATCTCACGTAGTCTAACTGACCCCTCAGTTTACCTAGCAAGTCCCTCCCTATGAAGACGGCGGAAGAGATGTGCTCGACAAAGGCAAAATGTTGCTACAGTTTCGTATTACCAAAGACGACTGACACCGGTATAGAATGGCTTGTGACTAGTGTTTTCCCGTTGAGTGCCGTCAAACAGCATGTAAATCGTTCACTAGTGCATCCAGATAGCAGCTTACGGAAACTAATAGTTAAAAGGCTGTTGCATGCTTTGGTGTCGACTAACCCGACAAGTGGAATCCCAGAAACATTTTTATCTAGATTAAGCGGGATATTTTTCTGCACTTTGCAGGACTTACCAGAAGGATGAAAACGGTTTTCTTTAATGGCTAATTGCGGACATGGTTTGCCCTCCGTCTTCGATGCAAAGTTTTACGTGATGATATTAAATGGCTTTCCGGGAGCTACCGACTGCAAGCATTGTTTTAACGCTCTCTTCCATATGAGAGCCATCCCGATGGTTGAATTTGAAAGAGTTAGTTTTCCAGCTGCGGACATCGGTCCATGCGGATCGGCTCTGGACTTCATGTAGCTTGAATCATGTAGTTCTTGGCGAACCGGTTCCAAACCAGGCGTGTCATCATTTCTTTCTTGCTTGTTACGACCGAGGCAGCTAAAAGTTGGATTAGTATTTTTGGGTTTCCCATAACCTTAGCAACACGTTACACCATCGCCCTGCTGAATCGTTGTACCCGGTCCGGCAGAGAAATAAAGCATCAACTGCTTCCTAACACAGGGTGTCACTTTTATTTTTGTAGTTGTACCAATACGCGTTGTTCGTGCTGGACTACCGTTTCTTTGTCATGAGCACGGCCTGCTAGGTGTCTCAACTTACAGACAAATGTCCTGATCTTTTTGGACTGAAGGTTAGTATTGAGCGTGTAACTGTCGGCAGAGTTCTGAAAGTAGCTGTGACTCATCTAGTAAAAGGCGCTAGGTACTAACGGTTGTAGCCGTAATTCCCTGTTCCAAAACGCCGCTAACTGCAGCAAAGTTGAATTTCTCTCCTGCATGCAAAATGAAGTGAACAAACACAGGTCGCTACGTTGGATGTGATGTAAAAATATTTGGCATTTTTCGCCCACCTCCTGTATGGCATTTCGATAGAGAACCTGACTGGTGTCAAAAGCCCGTTCCCACTTTGAAAAATCATAGCTTGCAATGCTAAATTTTCAAGTGCACTGGAAATAACCTACACACCAAATGTTGATTTTCCATCTTCCCATCCATCTGGTGCAGAAATTGCCTTACATAGTTTTCTTGTTTTTGACATTATTGTTTTAGGCTCCGTCGCCACTTTGTAGCATACATACAGGAAGCATTCAAATAGCAGAACGGGAACCTGTAGTACGTAGCCACGTAAAAGAAAATCCAGGATACATAAAATGAAAATGTAGAAAAACCTTACGGTCAACAGTCAGCTCTGTCTTTTCGTTGATCCTTAGTCACAACACAAGCACGCGGATCTGAAAGGTACGAGAAATGCTGTTATAGAAACGGTATAAATTTGGTTCTCACGTCAATAATACCATCGTTTTCTACAGACAAATTATGAGGTTGAGGTTATCACAATTGAGCCAGCTAACCAAAAGGAAAACACCACATGGTACGCGATTCGTGTTTCCGCAGTGAATATAATAATATGATTTCGTAACGTGACCGGCAACGGCCAATTTGAGGACCCCGCGTGACTGCCGCCGTAATTAAATATGTCAACTTGTGTGATACTAAGTTGCCAGCTGTCGCCTTTTATTTATAGATGCGCCATTCACGAAGTCAATGAAGCGGCATACAGGACATGACTTAGAGGGGTTGAGCTGCTTCCCGCAGCGAGAAACCCACTAGCATTAAAGTATGACGATGATATTCCTCCCAAAGGTGTTAATCGTCTAGCGCTCATAAGATAAACCGTAACTTTTATGTACAGCTTCATCGCTAACCAGTTGCTTATTAGACGTTTTTGTTTTAAGCTTAGTTACATCCTGCCCATCACTGCTCTGCTCCGTAATTTTATCGCTGACGTATACTCCCGTCTCGCTTGATCCGTCCTCATCCTTTTGTAGCCCTGCAATTTTAACTCGCTATGCCGGACTTCAATTTCCTTCTGACATCCGCGCTTGCCTAAGTGAAACCTCTTGGACTGGTAATTACTGGTGTTACAAGTTTGTAACCCGAATTGCACGCGCTATTCAAACTTTCTTCGTCGTTATTTTTTCAGTGAGTTAATTCATTTTACTATATATAAAATGTGTATTTATTTACTTCCTGCCTAAATTTAGTTAGACCATCGTGCTTGTGTTCATTCTTGAGCTTGCCAAATTACGACCCAGAAGTAGCACCTGAGTACTTTTACAGCCTTGACTGTTCTAAGTTTTATGGAAGACAGCCATTATGGTTGGTTTGCAATAGTTGAGCTAATACTCGATAATAAGTACTTTCAATCTGACTGCTTGAGTTACAATCAACTCGCCCCACGCCTTCTTTCATTGGTCATGACGCTGTTACAGGACGTCCTACTGCGCCCATTGGGGAAGAAAAGTACAGTTCAATGAAGCGAGCGAGTATAAAGAAGTTACAGCGAAACACAAGAGAGCCATTTGAACTGCTTACAGTATGAAGCTGGGAGATCGCAAACACTGACAACGAACCGTTAAAGTCAGCAAGTTGCTCGTCTCTTATTCTTGAGCGGAGAAAGGATGAAGCAGTCGTGGCTTACAAGTCTTCCAAACTTATTGCTGGTAAGGTTACTGTGTTTTTAGATACGTATGTAAAGGTCCTGCCTGCCAAACCTGCGCTGGTTTCGAAAGTCCTCCGTTGCAGAGGACCAATAACTTTGACGAAATCCTCTCCCTGATAAAAACCGAGTGATACATTCGCTCCAAAGCATCAGCGCGATCTGATTCTAATGAGGAGGACATTGCGTTACCTTGCAGCAGATGAGCAGCAGTGAAGGCAATGATATAGCGTGTGCCACGTTCACTGCTGTACCACATTTTGACTAGCTTTCACTACGGCTGGTCTGTGCCTGAAGCGAGCAAGACTCGTTCGACACTAAAGCGTAACCATTCCTTTACAACTACTGTGGGATAATAGCAGCTTTATCAGCGTTAAGTTAGTATCACAGTCAGCATGGTAGTAAAGTTAGGCGTTGTCGTTCTTTTTCCTATAGGCATGACTTTACTGCTAGTTTTACCCTGTTTTAACTTAAGTATCAAATTTATTCCATCATTTTCCTCATAGACAAGAACGTGAAAGTAATCGTTATTACTACGTACGCCAGCTGCAAGCAATCAAACAGCCAACATATAGCCTGCGTGCTGCTAACGGTTCTCCGATAGCTTTAGTTTGTCAGCGTGTGTTGCACCTGGACCTCAATCTCGGTCCATAGATTTTTGACAGTTGTACAATTAAGCAATAAACGCTTCTTCATCTAACGTCTATCCACTTCTGTTGACCTCTGTTTATTCGCATTCCACCTGCAACTTGACTACTTTCTCTCAATGTGCCACACTGATTTAGTCTTGTCTAACCTGTAACTTGATTCTACCTGCTCTTAGACTACTGAGACTTAAACGTTTCAGGCTTCAGCCAATCCCCAAAATTATCGTATTAACCTCCTTTTGGCTGTTGCTTCTTTACTTATTACTCGTAAATATTTTTCATCTCGGAATACAATAAGAGAACAAGTGTAAGTAGCAAATATAATAACTAATTAGACACATAAATTTGTAGACCACTAAAAAAACACTGATGCAAGAATAGCCTAATGTCATCAGATTATTTGATACTTTCTACGTATGCCTATCTGTCTGGTTGCTTATTGTTTGTTGCGTGCTTTTCGACCGCCGTTTGTAGAACCTGCATCTGACAACGGTTTAGTTACCGGCAATACCACCTTAATCATCTCCCCTTGAAAAGCTAGGGCAGAATTAGATTTCACTTTTAGCGTTATGCCTTACTTTCTCGTGTACAATCTGCATGTGCTATATTGGTACATTGTTAGGCTTCTGTAGCTCAAACAATTATGTTCAGGATGCTTCACAGTTATTTTCACACTTTCTTTATCTGGAGTTATTCTTGTGAATTTACACAGCTCACACTATTAACACAATTCACCTATTAACCTTGGACGAAGATTTCCATTTCCTTCACTTCGGCAACTTTCATGACCTTCACTTCAGCATAAAAACTGTGTTCGTCTCATGTAAGTATAACAAAAGTGTTTCATTAACCACCACATTGGATGCAAACAATAGGCATTAGGTGGATGTTCCATTTAGCCAGGTGGAGCTATTTTCCATATTGCCCTTATACTTTATTTCTGAAGTAATTTCGAATATTATAGTATACAAAGTGCCGCTCGCCTTTGAGCCATAACCAACTAAGTTCAGTCCCTCCCAATTTTAGAAACATATACAGAGTATTATCTTACCGCGTCTCTACGGATTTCAATATACATTTCGACAAATATAAGACACCTCACCACCTAACAAACCCGATACCCAAAACTAGACATGTAATTTTTAGTCAATACCTGAAACGGAGAAAGCAACCGATACCGCGCTTTTCCCTTAGCGCTTCTGTTTATTAAGCTACGAGGAACAAACCGGCGATTTTGCACTACATTTTGAATGTTTCTACTATAGGTTGTAAATTTATAACCTGCACACACGGGCGCCAATGCTATAATAAAACCCTGTATAAAAGAGCGGAACACACTGCAGCACAGCCGAATCGATGAAACCGGTAAAAGACAAATTCGATCAAATACAGGAAACAAACGATCTTTCAGTTATTTCATCAGAAGAAGCTTGAAGAATCGAATTACTCAGCAACCGCACTAATATTAATCTAACCTAACAGAAACGGATAGTACTCCACGACATCAAAAAACGTCTCACAACCAACAGGAAGATTGCTGCGGTAACACGGAATCTGTGTGGCTCACAAGCCAAGTGCCAACCTAATAAAATTGCGCTCAAGGCACAAAGGAATTGTCAATCAAGCCGACAAATGCAATATTATCTACCAGTTAAAAAGCAGCAACTACGATAAAATCTACGCTGGACAAACTAGAAGAAAGTTTTCAAAGGAATCGCCGAAAAACGGTCGTCAGGAAGAAAGACCCGCATTCATTGGTTTCTGCGCAAAAAGATCAAGAAGGCCAACATTTCTATCTGGATAATATAAATATACTAGCATATGAAAGCAGAAAACACGCGAGGGAGTTTTATGAAGCCTATTGTTTTACTACGCATTCAATCAATTGCTAGACCAAACTGGACGCATTATTCTCCACACTACTGATGAAAGACGGTCAAACCATCGATTGAATTCGGCGGGACGTGTGGCCTGACAATCAGGACTGACGGCAGACTCGCTCGCAAGTGCAAGCAGACATTTGCCAGGAAACGCAAGCTAAAGAGGTCAAAGGTAATCCGCCCACCAACGAAGCTGAACGCGGATCGAATTCCCAACTAGTAGTATTGCTCGGCTCGCGGCCAGCCGTGGCGGTAAAAATTGCTCTCACGCCACGCTCAGCACAATCTCACCGAGGCTCCTCTAAGCTGTCTGCGCTACTGCGCACCACTTAAATACGCTCTGATGATGTCAACTCGTTTTGCGACGAAACTTTTGCAATAAGATTCTTAGGCAAAGTGAACATTTCAAACGCATTTAGAACTTGCCTAGCTTACTCCAGAAGCGTTTGCCACACAGACAGTTCTAACTTAGTTTAATAAGAAAGCTTATCCACAGATTCTGTTTTTCCGGTTAATGGTTCTACTTTTAGTTAAACCCATGCTATGCTAACATTGACAGAAACGGCTTTTCCTGCTATAGTCTTAAGAAATTAGTTTTTGTACGAGTTTATATTTAATACTTATGTTACAGGAATTTTTCATTCTTTGCGTGTAAATAAGAAGATAGCTGAGTTGTTTGGTGACACGAATTTTAACTCGTTACCCAAGGAATCAAGCCTGGACACAACCATGTTTTATTGGCGCTGTATATAAAAAGAATTACAAATCACGTCCATAAGGAAATGATCCAGAACCCAAGTTCACCGCGAACAGTTAACAGGTTGAATAAATAATTGTAGGGTTTGTTCTGGATAAAGCGAACTCATCGTAAAATATAAAGCAACAAGCCTCATTGCATTGATAAGGCTGACTTTAAGTGTTATATTGGAAGGCCATCGCAGTTTTTATATATGTGTAATTTCATGGATAATAATGATACTATAAAACAAACATGATTATACACGAGAGCAAAATAAAATCTACTTTTTCAGTTGTTTACAGTCATAAATGTGTCAAACACAAGTTGTTCAATGATACGTTCTGTAAAGTGGAGGCTAGTACTTCAGTTGTTTAAGGAATAAAACTGCGCTAATGAGGATTAATCGTGGTTCTCCAACAGTTTGTTTTTTACTGAATTTCATTTATTGATAATCCTAATGTCAATCTGCAAGAAAAATAATAGATTCATTGTGAGTAACTATTGAGCTACTTGCTGATAATTATCATCTTCATACCGATCTTTAGTCCGGGTAAGTAAACACAGCTTCTACCCATTATGCGGTAGCGTTCAAACATTGTGTTGCGTAAAACGTTAAACTTAAACAATAGAGAAG
>CALYDF020000915.1:0-19475 GCA_944474145.2 Dicrocoelium dendriticum | reverse complement strand
AACTACACGGATAACAGATTTCGACAAATTCCCCTCCGGTATGCATTAGATTCTGGTCCCTCAAAGCGACTTGGGGCATCTGCCTCGCACTTACCTACACCCAAACCATTTTTATTGAATAAAGCGTTTTTCAAATTACCACCCCAATTCTAAATGAAGAGCGCGGTTACCCTTTATCATTCATCCGGAGTTTTATCTGTCTCAATCTCCCGCAAATTATTGGTACCAAGTACCTCACTGACACTTTCCCACTCGGTTACAGTAGATGACAAGCCGTACAATGATAGTTTTGCTAACAAGCCATCGTTCCCTCATAACGCAACTGTCCGCAATCTCCTTAGTACTATGCGTTACATCTGCTCCACCAATGCATCGGTCATGCCTATATCACCTGCCACATCTACGGAAGTACACAACGCTCTTATAAAGGAAGCGGCATCAATATCTAACAAGCTTGAAAGATGCAAGGAGCCAGCGAGTGTGGATAAACGTGACGATATTGAACTTGGTACACCTAGTGTGGCTACATCCAGCAATTAGCTGGTTAAACCGCTCGATCAATCAAACAGAAGATACACTTATTAGACCTGTTTATCTATAGATCTGGTTTCAGGGGTGCTCGTTACCGAAACCTGGCATTGTTCCAGTGCGACAGACACAACTCTTCACATAGTGTTACAGATCTTTCTGTACTGGACGCGTCAATAACCGAGGTGGCGGATCCCTGAGGACTTTCGTGTCACTACATTTGAAGTCTTGCGAATTGGTAACCTTGAGCAGTGGGGAACACCTTGTCTTATTGCTTGTATTTATAACTCACCACACATTAGCAAGGAACATACTACGGAACTTGTCATCAAGGTTCCGAACTACCGTCTACTCACGAACTAATAGGTGACTTTGTTTTGTCGCACATCGATTTGGACACGCTGACAGCACCGCAAAAAATATTTGGTTCTATTAGATGCCATCACAGCATGCGAGTGCACGCAGCATGTAAGTGCACTTACCATACAAAATACTGTTCTTGACTTATTTCTGACAACATGGATCTCCAGTGCATTCGCGGGTGGCTTAGAGAATACCCAAGGTGGCAAACATAATGTAGTGAAGCTCCCGTTTGAGATCACCAGATTCCGACGTTGCCTAGTGAGACCAGTAGCGGCTTACCGACCATTCCAATGCAACAAATGGACAGTTGCTCCGCTCTCTTCACATCAGTGAATTGAAACAAGTTCTTTCTGGCAACTGATATTAATGTAGCCACCAATGACTTGTACAACAATCTTGTATTCTGTCTGAATATACTCGCCCAAAGCAACTCGAATGTCGACCATGAATTCAACCAACCACAACGATCCTAAAGACAATATCTAGCAAACTCAATAATTTCGATCCAAATAAAGAATACATAAGAGTCCCACCTTCTTATGTGCATCGACGAAAATAGGCTGCAGTAGAGAAACACAGTCTTCGAGTGAAGTCAGCGCAGAAGAGTACCGCGGTTGCAAGCATAACACGTCTTAATCGCTTACTAACTTACTATAGGGTAGGGGCTCTCGTAGAGTGACACCCACCAGGTCACGTGTTACCGCATACATCAGTGCCTACTGACCAACAAGAACTATGCGAGATTCCAATCACACATTTTTACAACTTCTTTACGGATGCTAGTAGGACACCATCAGGTCACCTACCTACTTACAGAAGATGAAAGATGCAGCATTACCTTTGAACTATGCACTATCACTAGAGAAATTAAGTCTCTCAAGTTGTCCTTCTACACTGGTCCCCAATACTTACCTTATGTATGGTAAATCTAAGTGGTCCTGACTTCCACCTCATACCTCTGGATACTATCTCTCTATTAATGGGAAGCATCAACCATCCTACCACCAGGAATCATGCTCCTGTTCTGCCGACACACAAAAATAGGTGTCGACAGAACGTTGACAACTACGTGCAATCAGTTACACGCCTATCGCATCACGATGGATAGAGAAAAGTGTCAAGGAACAAATTCCTTCATTTCTGCTGCCACGCAACTTTATTAACGAGTCCAACCATGCATTTTGCTGGCTAAGTCCTGACAGGCGTGTCAAGCCGGGTTTCTTGATCTTGTGACCAGATAAACAGATCCAGGCCATGCACTTCTCATCCACTTCCTTGTCATGGAGAAGGCTTTCGCCCGAGTCCTGCATTCTGGTCTATTATGTAAACTGCAGTCCTTCAGTATATCACATCAGCTGATGTCATGGTTTTCATCCTATTTGACAGGGCGTACGCATATGGTACCGCTGGATAGAGCGGAGTTACAGTTCAGGTTCGTCACTAATGGCGTATTTGAGGGCAGTGTTCTGGACCCTTCTGTTTGTTAACGACGTAGTTGATTGCTTCACACACAGAAAGACATTCCTGTTTGCGGATGATCTTAGTTGTTTTCTCTCTGGATGGTAATGGACCAGCAACTGACATGAAATAAATGAGAATATCCGTGCCTCGGGGTGTGGATGCGGGTTTCAAGCTGTTCTCCGAGCTGCCCTATATCAATGGTATCTCTGAAATGGCATCGAGGCTTTCATTGTCTATTGGAACCAAAGTTGTACACCACCAAACGGAACTAATTCGCAGTAAACTCTTCGAAGTGAAAGACAAAATTAGCAAAGAGGAAGAAACTGGTGTGGTCTATAAGATCTGCTGCCGGGACTGCGACAAATACTACATGGGACAGACTGGAAGCAAGATTGGCACAAGGCTACACGAACACAGCCTAGTCGTTTGTCGCCACGATCAAAATTCCCTGATATCAGTGCATATGGATGCCGAGAATCATCAATTCAACTTAGAGCATGCCAGTATCCTCGGAAGGGCTTAAAGCCGGCAAGCACGTGAGTTCACTGAAGACTGGTACTCAAAACAGAATTCGGTCAATAAGCACTTGGACATTGAAGTCACTTACGAGGCCGTGCGAACCAGGCCCCTGAAGCCGCACTGATGATGTTGCCTAGTCAGGCAACGAAAAGTCTCCAAAATAATCACTCAGCTCGGAGAACAGCTCAAAACCGGCCACTGACATGCCCCATATTCAGAGCCATCTTACTGGATTAGACCGGTGTTGTGACCACTGGAAAATGGAATTCTCACCAGCTAAGTTCAACGCCGTTGCCTATCGCTGTAGTAATCTGCCCAATAACCTGAGAATAAACGCAGCACCGATTGCCAATTGGCTTACAGAATCTTACCTTGGAGTACACTACACTAGTTCACTAAACTGTGTCGAACAAACGGAATACAGAATAGCCAAAGTCAGATAAGATACCGGCCAGTTGTGTAAGTCGGTGGTGCGTACGTAATCCAGAATTGCTCGGTATAAATGTTGCGTCCGACCTATCGTAGAATACTGCTCCTCAGTAGTAAGTAACTCGCAAAAAGTGAAAGAATAGCAGTAGAGAGACTGCAACGATCATTCACCAAGCGACCACTGGAACCATCTACACTAAACTATTGTGGGCGATGCAAACCGCTCTAGCTAGACCCATCGTGGCTCCTCAGACTCAAAGTTCAACTAGTGTTTCTCTTTTCACATACTGTATAAAGCAAGCGCTAATATCGAGATTTGTTTGGCAGAATGCGGATGAGCGCCACCCATTACAGACTAGACCCTATTCGATTATCTTAACGAAAGCTCGTACGGGAATACTCTCTAGTTTCTTAATTTAGAGATGTGTTCGCATGGAATAGGTTACCAATGGAAATCAGATCAATATAAACGGCCGCAGCATTTCGGAATGGGTTATGCCATTTTCGCAACTCAAGCCCTATTGCAGCATTGCTTGCCTTAGACCAGTCTGAAGACGAGATATGGGAACGAGGTCCAAGTCATTTTCAACCTAATAATCTGGCAAAGTATCTAAGCGTGTAGCCTGTCGTTAACACTGCAGCCCAAGTCCGATAACACCGGCTAGTCCAAGCAGGGTATCCCTAATCTATTGGATCTTCTTGTCCCTCTTCAGAACTTACCAGACCTATTTACTGTTTTGACAATATTTTCCAAACTTTTGGGACACCGGGTTCCAAAGTAGCCGTGACCTAAATTGATTCCCTTACGCCTGCTTGACCCTCTATTTTAAGTACTAATAAGGCTTCTGAATTGGTCATATTTAACGGCCGTTCATTCAGGGTCTCCAAGATCTGTCGAATGTGGCTCCCAGTCTCAGATCTCAACTGATCTATTTCCCATTTTCTATGCTTTCCAATGGTTTGGGACACCGGCTTCCGAAATAACCCTGACCATCGACTTCGCTGCCAACATACGCGTTTTCAAGCTTTACGACGCCCCGTCAATTCTAGTCTACAGTGGCTGACTCACTCACCCTTGCTTGATACTCTAGCGCTTTTCAGAGTACCATAATTCCTCTCTAGATCTTCCACAACGACCCACCTCACATATATTAGTATCATCCTATATATCCGAATACGAATTCAGTTCAAGTCGGATCTCTTTCTACTGCTTAACCCACTGTTTTGACTAGCAATAAGGATCCGGAATTGTTCCTCCCTAACGGCCGTCCATTCATCGCTTCCGTTATCTAACGGATATGTTCCTTCGTCTACCACTATTCCTCTATAGAACTTCCAGTGAGTCTCTACAGTGCCTGGCAGTTTTCGTTCTCTTATCTCTGAGGCTTTGACCTTATTTCGGATTAACCACCCAGTTCTGCTGCTCAACCGACAAATCCTTAACAACCTAGCTCCACAGCTAAGACTGAAGGACTTAATGAATGAGTCGATGCTGCCACGTATGCACTTCCGCCCTAAACTAACGTCGCTTGATGCTTTTAACAATTGTTCCCCCCGATTAAACACAGCCACACGGCGTAGGTTCCCTGCACCCCAGTTTGGCTTCCGAGGCTGTCACTACTCTTTCTATCATCTCTTTGGTTCCGCCTTTCTTTTCCTCGTCTGCACCATTTGCCCATGCTGCTCAACCGACCCATGTCTGTCATAGTAAATCTGCACATATAGCTAGGGCATTTAACTAATGAGGCAATGTTGCCCACCCGTCTCCCTGCCTCAATGCATTCTCCTCTGTATTGTCATTCCTGTTTCCAAATTGGTTTATAGCAACTGCTACCCAAACACACCTGGTTCGGAAGACCACTATTCTTGTTGGCTTTCCTCTGTGGGTTGATCTCACTTCGTTAACACAGCTTAGTTCATCAACTTGAACTAGTTTCAGTCTGGTAGCAAAGCGCGCTCACTAATCTCGTTACCTCACATCTGCTTGCTTGTGCGCTCCTTCACTCTTCATCATCAACTATTTTCTAATCCCGTATATCTCATTGTCTACGTGCTCTCCGAGGATACAGAAATAAGCGCATCAGTGTCATTGAATCCCTCACTTGTTTGATCTCCTTCAATCTATTCCGCTTCTCAATTCACTATAGTTAATTGCCTTCACATTACTCTGCTCTCATCGGTAAGTATAATAGCTTTTCACGGTCGGCGTGCTCGCAGTAATGCCGGTAAAGTTAGTTTTTCAACATCGCGCCATTTTACACAAACGAAGAATGTGGGCTTATATGCGGCCGAATCAGCTAAACTTTTCTGTCATTGGAAAAGAGCAGTAGTGTGATTTTGCTCATATTTACTGTTGACTTCTCGACAGCTGTCGCAAAAGCTGACTGACACCACTGCTTCGCAGTTTAATCGATATCTAGTTCATTTGTTGTTTAGATACTCGCTTGTGGAATCTATCCATGGAGGCCGCGCTCGTAGCACCCTTTACCGCACGAGACGAATGAAAGAGCAAAAGCTTCCGGAAAATACGCCTTGTCCGTGAGGTGTGCGACACCTTGCCACATGCTTCAAATTACTCAATCTCTTGCAGCTCCATGCAACATTTTTTGTGTATAGTCTAGGTTAATTTGCCTCACTATCTCGGATTTGTCCCTCTTTTTAACTTTCCACATTTGCGGCCATCATCTAAGTCGCGCGATAAACATTTATGTTTGCATACCAGAACAATTCCCTCTGAATATTCTAACAATTGTAGCAGCGATTGGCCCTTCTCTCTGGCGTGCGATGTGTCATGCGAACTGAGCCAGCGAAGTAAAAAATTCCGTAATATGGTTTCAGTTTTCCCAAGCCACTTAAGTTGTATTAATAGCACCGAGTAGCTTTGTAAATATATGTGGGAGGACAAATTGGTGACCAGCCAGAACTGATGTTGAACGGCCAATCGTAACACGCCTGCACATAAACTAATGTTTAGCAGTTTTGCTTTCCTAATAGGAAATGTGGACCTTATAGTACCATAGCAGCAGTACATCGACTACATAAGGCATGTGAATTCCGTAGCAACAATTGTATTCTGACACGCAAATAAATGAGGGTATTGGCACCAATTCATTTCACACACCATCAGTCACATCATCGTGTCCGGAGTAACACAAATGCGGTTTAATCAAAATGCGCTACCATGCAATGGGAAAAGCCATATTGGGGGTCGGATTAATTCTCCTCCTTCATTCTCATCAACCTTCGCAAACGCCTTAACAAGCCTCAGCATTTCTTGCGGATCCAATTTGGCTTCACTATAGTGCTGTGTACTAGATGATGCTGCGGTTGCACTCGACGAGTCTGCAGCCCGCTTTTCTGCGGATGCTAATTCCACATGTGCATTTTCGCAGTCCAAAGACCCACGGATTGTAAGCTTTCGCAATTCACGTGCATACGTTTTAGCTATCAGCTCAAAAATAGTTGAATACGCAGGTAATGACTTGTAGCCACCATTTTTGTTTTCGATAAAATACGGTATTTTTGCAAAAGTTGATTTAGGTGCCATGTGGATCACGTAGCTGATTGCCATGCCGCCCGGTGACAGCGCATCATCGTGCGCAATCCTCTGTTTTCCTGTGAGGTACTGGGCATTTATGTGGCATCTCGCTCCGTAATCTTTAATACGCATGTAGTCTTTAACTGTCCAAATTATTATCGAATACATCCATTCATTCAGGCGTTTTATAAAAGCAGTGTCTGCGAAATGTGCGAACACGTTGTAACAGTATGCAAGCTTGCGGCATCCAGCTGGTAGACAGTTCAAATATTCTCTCATCTCGGCATTTGGTTCGACAACCTGCTTCCTTCTACCGATAATCGTGACCGGTCTGACGTCCTTGCCCAAGTATCCAAGTGCTGCTAGCGTCGAGGCCCAACGCCCGAACGTTCGAACAGCTTCGTTCCCAATAACAATTCCCATGTTTAAGCTGAGGCGGGTTGCTAATTTATACAACATATGAGGAAGCTTCTTATTTTGGCTCGTGTGATGCTTCGACCTCCAATAATTCACTTTCGTCGCAAATATCAGCAAAGCCATTGTGGGTATGGCACTGCCATGATCTTTGACCACATTCTCAACGACTTTGTACCAATGTACCGGTACCTCAGCTTTAGTAAATATCCAGTCTCCATCACGTTCCCACTCCTCTGAACCATCGCACTGTCGTACTGCCAACAGACCAAATGATGCCACAGTGTAAGCTGCCAATGCGACCGCTGTGATGCTTATTGAGAAATCATTATTTCGCGAGTAATGATTTGCGGTATGTGCTGCGCAAAGTAACGGAAACTCGTGGCTTGTGACCGATGTATAACTTTTCGGAACTACCATTCTCTTCGATATAGGAAGCTTGGGATCAACAAATGGATACAGCGTAGCCAAAAACGTCTCGCACTGCTGTTCACATCGTAGTATTTCTTCGTATTTCGCTCTGTCAATTACAAAGTCGGCGATATTAGCGCTATCTGGAATTTAAAATTAACTTCATACCAGACAACTGACCATACCTTCATCAACCTTTGTATCCACGTTATCCACATCTGGGTGAACAGATCGCGTCGGAGAAAGTAGGGGGCTCGTTGTGCTCGCCTCACATGCGCTATCGTTAGCGCTAATCCTCGGCTTCTTCACAACCACAGCATCGGTTGATGTTCCCCGGCGTGTCTTTACCATTAAAATGACTGAAAAGCAAAACCAAAATTTGAGCAACATCATCGCAACCATAAGACTCCTTGATTCGGAGAAACGTTCGTCAGTTTCAAATTTTTTATTATACATACTGCCAACAAGAAAGTACAGAAATCTGGGGTTTGTGAGTATTTGAATACTAAATCACCTACGGCGGTTTGCAGTTGCACTGAGCGGCAGAGTGACAAAGAATCTGGTTGGAAATCTGGCGGTTGTTGATGGCCCCGACGAATAGTTTGATAAGGATGACCGACGGAACCGTTACAAATGGGGGGAGCAGGGAAACTTGCAAGGTATGATTCTTAGTTCGTGAAACGACTGCAATTTTTCAGTGTCGTGTTCATTGAAGCTGAACTTGAATCAATAGGTTGCAACAAAGTTACGAAGAGGGCAGTAGTGGATTGGGAAACACGAAATGCGTGATTACGGCAAGCACAATCATTGTAGCAAAACTGTGTTATTTGCGACACAAGAAACTGCGAAGCAAAGGAGACATTGTCGTAGCGACATTAACCACAAGTCCCACTCACAAGCTACGCGTTACGCATGAAGAAAATAAAACAGACCGATCGATGTCGACGTATGTCGTCGTTGCATAGACTTCATCACGAACACAGTGAGATGAATGGAATCCAAATTCCGCGAGCTAAAGGTTGTAAAATGCTACAGATTTGTTTGAAATTGCACATTGGATAATTCACATTGCAAAAGCATGTAGTGTTAAAAGTAACAAAATAATGTGATGTTGTGGGACAAGTTAAAAGTAAGCGTCAGGGATTAAAAATAGAGTGTATGAAACTATCGTTTAGAGAAGGACAATAGCATCGGTTACCCATGACGCACTACGGTCTGCAGGTTCAATAGCCATTGGGGTCTTGCAGATAAAGCCGTTGAGGCCGAAAATCATCCGCAGGATGTTGAGTAACTTTTCACAATTAATGACGTAACATCCATACAAATCGAAAAGCGAAAACGTTGATCTCACCTAGCAATCGTTTGTCAAACAGAATCATTCACCTTTGATTTGATGGATTTAGAAACGTCACCTCCTACTGTTTCCTTAGAAATACGGATGTGGGATGATCCGCTTTTATTACCCGAGTGTGCAAATATTTCATGCACGTTGTATGGTGTCGTGAAGTGTGTCCAGTGAAACAAACACAACCTATGTGCGCCAAGCAAATGTAGAAGATGAAATCATATGTTCTTATAGTGATAAACGTTAATAAATAGAAACTACCGCCTACATACAAGACGCAACCACATTTTAGCAGTTTATTTAAAAGCAGGATTCTGATCGAATCGGGCGAATGTGGCAGTGCAATCTGTGCGGCATGTGGCTGTCCATTTTTCGGCAACAATTATAAAGTGCGAAAATAATATATTTGGGTTGATTGTGTACAAGTAGTTCGTCGTAATATCTAGGAAAATGGGTCCTTCTGTCGCGCCAGCGCTGAATGCAAGGTTTGGTCCAGCTGGAAGACCGCATTTACTCCCCCTCGTTTAATACCCTTCGAATCGCTGCAAAATATTTTTACGTTATCCATGAAATCTGGGGTGGTTCCATGTGTGTATAGATGCGCTGACTTCACCACGATAGAAAAGTGGCCCATCAGCCATACCTGCATTCTGTGTAGAACAATGGGAAGAGCAACGATAGCAAAAACTGTCCAATTCCTATCGTCTCGAAATATGTTCAACGATTCTCAAAACGGATTGCTGAGAACACCTTCATGTAGTACTTGTCATGTACAAGTTCTAAACTCCGGTAATCGTTCCATCAACTACGGTATGCGCCTGATCATCATATATTTTGATATTTGTGCAGCGTCCGGTAGGATACCACATGGAAATCTATCGAAAGTACATTCCTTCGGCATATCTGGCCGTTTACGATCTTGGATACCTTCGCACCATTCTAGTCGGAATCAGGCAGTTGCATACTAAGCAATACTCCCACGAGTAGACAAGTCACAAGTGGCGTGATCCAAGGAAGTGTTCTAGGGCCTCTTCTGCATTTGGTGTACATTAACGACGTCTTCGATGTCATTAAACACGGCAAAACATATGCATTCGCAGATGACACGAAAGTTGATTATGAGTTCGATTCGGTCAATTTTATTAACGCAATAATCGACATACAATCGGACCTGCACGAGCTGGAAACTTGGTGCGGCGACTGGAAAATGGAGCTCTTATCCGAGAATTGCAGCTGCATATGTTATCGGGGCAGTATTGCACCACATTATTTGATGATAGGCGGCAAAGCCATGTCCACCTGACTCACATTTCGTGACATTGGCATACACTTCTCAACCTCTTCATTTTCGTCGCACAGGTAAGGTAGACTTTTGCAAGAGCCCGTAAACTAGGATTGCTACCACTAAAATCCTTTACTTTGAATGAGTGCAAAATATATTCGTACAGAACGCGTATTCGTCCCTTACTCGAATATTGCCCAATAATATACTCCAAATTGAGTTAATGTGATACAAAATCAATAGAAAATGTCCAGCGCTACTTTATAAAGCGCCGAATGAGAAAATCCGCTAATCTTCGCTTCAATGACCGTTGCTGTGAGACGAAAAAAGAACTCCGTTGGTTAGGCAGAACACATGCTAAGCTGAACCTCAGTTGTGATATAATCCACAAACGTGTCTTCTGCAAAGACTTTGGGGTTGTACTGCAACTTTCCCCTACTACGACATAGGAAGTAGAAATAGCATGTTACAAATCGAAAAGGCACGAAAGTTTTAAATGAAATTGCTTTCTCAGCCGCCATGCATTTATGTGGAACAAAATACAGCAGAATTCCAAAGCCCGTTTTGGTACTCTAGTTCACATGAAATGGACAGTGAGTCAAGTGCAGCATATGCTCAAGAATAGACGTGAGTATAATCATTCTCTCCGATATATGGCCGAGCGCCATCTAGCAAATGACAAATTTCCCTGATTCTAACTCAACACGACACTACCACATTTTTAGTTATAAAACAACCGTGTTCTGCACCACTAACTAACACTATTTTCTGTCCGGAGAAATCAAAGTACAAATTACTGAGTGGTTACCGAAGCCCCTCGATATCACTCTCTACATACTTCGGCTGCTCCGTATGGTTGAACCGCTGACACATCGACTCGTCGACACTTTCCTTAAGAACGGATTAAACACCGACCCTTCTTGTCGATTCAAGTAAAAATGAGATCGCATTAAACACACGGTCCGTGTCGCGCACTATATTTTCACTCTTTATTTTTATTGTTCCTCACTTATGACGACCACATTTTTACAATCCTACTTTAAGGTTAAATAGTACCTTTACTTTACCGGAGGCGACATCCTGGAAGAGAGAAAACGTCGCACGGCGCCGTGCTACCCAATCCAGCACGTTTCGAATGCAAGCAAATGATGATGAATCTGTAAATTATGGTCAAATCTGTAAAGCATAGCGATACTTCGAGCAGTCATCCGTTTTCGACACTGCCCTTGTACAATTTGGTTGGTCTTTGTTGCGCACCTATTTCATATTCTCCCTTACTTTACTATTAACCACGACTTGGACGACCTCTGGAGGTGACGGATTTAAGTCTCAATTGCTGATAATTTACACGTGCAAGACGCTTTCCCGCTGGTTCCATGGCGATAAAAAAGTGCTTTACTCAAAAATTTCAGTTGTTTCTGCGGGCTATGGGACTTTACTATCTACACCATATACGCAGGAACGCAGTCCTATTGATGAATCACACGATTAGTAGCATATATACACAAAAGGCCTCAGTGGCACATTTTCAGACGGGGCCTGGCTTTGCGGATGAAAACCATTGAGAGAATAACCCGAATGGAAGCAGGTACCCAGGAGGCAGTACTAGTAAAGGCCGCATTATTTCACTTATACGTTTTATGTATCTCCAACTATCAGCTTTCAAAACCTCACAGATTTTCCGAAATATTGTGTCGACCAATTCGCAACGTCGTCTAAAAACGTCTAGGAATGCATTGGAAATATCGAACTACATATATATACATATGAGTCTGGTGGCCTCACGATACGTAGACAGCAAAAAGCCGAACTTCCCTATTGGCCTTTCCTATGAATTCTTCCCACGTTCAGTCTTCCCTTCTGAAGCTTCGTCGAAACATGCTTCACAGCCTGACTGCGTTGTAGAGGCTTTCAAATCCAGGCTCAGCCGAATTGTATCGAGGCGGATCTCACATAGACCTCCAATTGTTTAATAAATCCGCTGTTTCAAAAATGCTTTGGATGCATTGAACTCCATCCTTGCGGAGGTCTAGGTATTGTGCGGAGGTTTCACTAAGAGGAATCGGTGTATGACTTTATTCGTCAGATATTCCACGTTGCGAACTCGATGGATTTCCCCGTTCGCCTCAAGCCATGCTAACGAAACGAATACACATGACAACTTTCGAATGCGAAGTCCGTACTTGTACTCGAAACTTGGAATATACATTGTACCGAGGAAGAACTGATGGTTTCAGAGAGATCTGTGGACAATCGATCTGTTTATTAAATTGGCAACCTTTAACTTTTGACGCAAAAGCTTCGTCAAATCAGTTGAATTTGTACCTATTTGGTGGAGCGTGAGGGAAATAATCGTGACAAATGAGTATGAGTCAACAGATGCTTACAGGCACAAATGGACACATTACGCATTTGGTCAGTCGGAATCGGGTAATGTCGAGGTTTCATTGTTCGACAATTTGTCAATTTGAAGTAGTAGCTTCCCTTTAGTACTTTGAAAAGCGCAGTAAGAAGACGAAGGCTGGCAAATGCACGTGCTTCGTATGGTCTCATGGGTGCCTTTAACAATATTTCGCAACAATATTTATTCAGTGATGGGTGCGACCAAACATGGTTGGCTGCATCCGGTTCCGGATTTGCCTGTCACTGTGGACAGCCACAGGACGCCTGCGCCTACAGAGGGACCACGGATGGCTTCCGCTGCACCACCCACAGCTCCAACCACACACACCTTATCCAGTGTAAACCCGAAGGAATAAGACCGGGAGGCATGCGGATGGCAGCCAAGTTTCATCAACGGGGCCGGCCCACACTCCTTCACAGACAAACACAAGCACGCTGTATTTGGGGAATCAAGCGCACCCACACAAGGCGGTGGCTGGACCGTAGTCCGCTCCACACTGAGTGCATGGAACCACTCATCGAGCCTAGCACGACCACAAGGACCGTGTACCCCGTCCACTCCAGCAACGACCAACTGTCGCCTGGAGCCAGTATGGACGACGTAGTGGGTAATAGACAGGTAGGCACCTTGTCAACATGCACATCAAGCGCAGCCCCACGGGGGATATCAAGCAACAGCCAAGTACTTGAAACGACAATATGAAAAAAAATAAATCCAATAATGTATGCAGATACGGTGGCATAACTCTTCACTAAATTAGTATATGAATTAAGTTGGTTAGCAATGAATCCGCGACAAAAAATATCCACAGGTTACTCAAAAGTTACAAAGTTACCGAAGATAAGCGCAATTAGCGTAAGCAACTTGGCCAACTATTTGAAGATTATTCAGATAGGCAAAACATACCAAATAAAGTGGAATGAAATTTATGCAGCTTAAAGGGAGCTGGTTTAAGTGTAAGCTGGGTTAGCCCAACTGCGGTGAAAAAGCATCAAGAATGCAACATCAGCCTCAGCATGGGGCGGTGTATATGGAAAGCAAAATGAAAAAGCAGCATAAATACATAGCAATACACAAAGGAGTGCAATGCGAAAAACGTCCAAAGTCCAACGTCCAAAGTCCAAGTCCAACTTTGAACGTGCAATGGCGTTTTTGGGTTTTCAAAATGTTTTGCTCTTTTTTGGTAATTTAAAAACGTTTTGATCTCTTTTTGTGGATTTTCAAAAACTTTTGGTAAGAGCAGAAAATTTCAAAGGCGTGTTCTATGTAGAATAGTGAGTGCTAACGAAGTCCGAAAATCGAACTGGAGGTTTGAGGTTCCTACCGCGTCGATTGATAGCAGAACGAGTAGGAGTGGTGTCGGTTGAGGTTGTCGCTTCTGCTGGAGCGAACTGACTCGTCTGAGGTTGCGGTGCGAGCTGTGATGGCGCAAGCTGTGAAGGTGCTTGTTGCACCGGAGAGTCAAACTTGTCGAGGAATGCCGGCTTGAGTCGATCGACGTTGATCGTCTCAGTCTTACCATTGTAGTCAATGATAAACGTCTTACCGCTGCTGCGTACGACACGGTACGGACCAGAATAAGGAGGTTGAAGTGGTCGGCGTACGCTGTCAGTGCGGACGAACACGTGCATGCAAGTAGTTAATCGTTCGTCCACGCTGGTAGGCAAACTCTGTGCTCTGGGTTGCACAGGCTGAAGCTGTCGCATGTGATGAGATAGGCGAGCTGCGTAGTCGCCATAGTCGAAGGTTGTTGGCGCTTTTGGTGAGACGAGTTCACCAGGTAAGCGTTGCGTGCATTCAAAGACTAGCGACGATGGAGTGGCGTGCAAATCCGCTTTAATGGTTTTCTTATGCCTAAGAGAATGAGCGGAAGTGCTTTGTGCCAGGATGTGCTAGATTGGGCACAGAGTGATGCTTTGAGTTGCCGGTGGAACCTTTCTACCATCCCATTAGCTGCGGGATGGTATGCGGTGGTACGGTTATGTTGGCAACCAAGAACGTTAAGCAATTTGTTGAAGGAACCGTCAAAGTGCGATCCTCTGTCAGTGATGACTACACTTGGGCAACCGAATTGAGCTACCCAGCGTTCTCGGAAAGCTTGCGCGACTGTATCAGATGAGCACTTGACTATCGGAATCGCCTCTCGCCAACGGGTGAATCGGTCGACACAAGTGAGGAGGTACACGTAGCCTTTGCATGGCAAACGTCTGACCAGGTCGACATGGACGTGTGCAAAACGAGAGTCAGGAGCGGGAAAGACGCCAAGTGGGCCTTTGGTATGTCTGTATCCCTTGGCGCGGTGACACCCTAAGCACGCGCGTGCCCAAAGGCGGACATCGCAATTGACGTTGGGTCATACGAAGCGTTCAGTTACGAGATTCTGCGAAGCACGTATGCCGGGATGAGACAGGTTGTGTAAAGCGTTGAAAACTAGTCGACGCATCGAGGTAAGAACTAGGAGTCGGGAAGAAGTTTGTGAAACGTCACAAAGAATGGTCCCCTCAGATGAAGGTAGTGGAACGTCGCGTAGTTTCAACGAGGTGTTGCGTCGTAGCTTGTCTAGGTTGGGATCAGCTTGTCGGGCAGCAGCCATAGCGGCTAAATCAATGTTGGTGCCAGGCGATAAGCTGAGCTGCTGAATGCGTGAAAGTGTATCCACGACGGGATTGAGAGCACCTGAGACATATCGTACGTCTGTCGTAAACTGAGAAACGTAGTTTAGGTGTCTAGTTTCCCGCGGAGAATACTTGTATGTTATGCCATTGATTGCGTAGATCAATGGCTTGTGGTCAGTGAAGACTGTAAAATCTCGACCTTCGAGATAGTGACGAAAATATCTGATACCTAGGTAGTTAGCTAACAGTTCCCTACCGAAGGTGCTGTAACGCGATTCGGCAGGTTGTAAAAGTTTCGAGAAGAAAACTAGAGGTATCCATCGATGGTCGATGAGTTGCTGAAGAACTGCACCGACGGCAGTGTCAGAGGCGTCAGTTGTCAGGGAAAGTGGTGCAGATGTGACTGGATGGGCGAGAAGCGCTATGTTGGAGATAGCGTCTTTGAGCTTCTCAAACGACAATCTAGCGTCGTCTGTAAAATGAAAAGACCATTGTTTACCGCGGAGCAAGTCAGTCATTGGTTGAACAATGCTCACGCAGTTGGGAATAAAGCGTCTACAATAGTTAACCTGGCCAAGGAATCGGGGTAACTGTTTCTAGGAACTGGGAGCAGGATAATCCTTCAGTGCCTGGATTTTGTCTGGCAGAGCTTCGATACCAGAGGCGGATATGCGGTGGCCAAGAAAGTCGATGGAACTTTGGCCAAGTTCGCATTTATCGGGGTTGACGGTAACCACATGCTGTGTGAAGCGTTTAACGAGAGCGTCGAGGTGATGATGTTCCTCGTTAGAAGAGCTGGCGATGAGAATGTCATCTAAATACGGATAAAAGCCTTCGAGTCCTCGCGTTACCTCATGAGTGAAACGCTGAAAAGTTTTGGCAGCGTTACTGAGGCGAAAGGCATTCTGAGGTACTCGAATAGGCCGAATGGCATGATGAATGCTGTTTTAGCAATGTCGTCTGGCGCCACAGGTATCTGATGGTAGGCGCGAACTAGGTCGACTCTGCTAAAGATAGACTTATTAGATAGAGCTGAGGTCAAGTCGTGCATGTGCGGAATGAGGTATTTATCCGGGACGGTAACTTTGTTAAGTGCCCTGTAGTCAACACAGGGGTGCCAATCACCGGATTTCTTCGGCACAATGTGTAATGGTGATGCCCATGGACTTTTGGATTGGCGGATGATTCCATGGTTTAGGATCCAAGGAGTTGCTGCATCTCTGGTAGCAGGGTTGAGGGCAGTTTGTCGCCCAGCTGCAGATCCCTGAAAAGCTGTTGCAGGCGAACTTTCTCAGAGGGCATAATACGCTTAATCGTGGCCTCCTTGAGAGCCTCATAGCGGTTTTCGGTCTGATACATGATAACGTCACGGACCTGCATTGATATCGCATTGGAGAGATAGGACAGGAGCTTGCAATACTTTGCGCAGTCGGAAGAGATTCTGTGGTTGTAAAACTCGGCCTCAAGATAAACGAAACACAAAAGAGGATCCATATCCTAAAAAGGTGGCACAAAGAGAGATACAACGCTAGGCAGAGACTCAAACTTAGGGTCTACAGATTCCATGGCTTAAAAAATATGACGCAAAAGATAGGCTACCGTATGCAATAATTTACCGTAAAATATGAAAAATGGAACGAGCTCACCGGAGGAAAGTTCGAAATATATGGAGCTGAGATTGTTCCGTAGTCGGGGTCACCAAATTGGAGGGTCACCTTTACCGGGAGCCCAGAGAGCGATTCCAGAAGACAGATCGAGTTACAGGAAAACCTTCATTGGTACATACATGGTTGGCAGCATCCGGTTCCGGATTTGCCTGTCACTGTGGACAGCCACAGGACGCCTGCGCCTACAGAGGGACCACGGATGGCTTCCGCTGCACCACCCACAGCTCCAACCACACACACCTTATCCAGTGTAAACCCGAAGGAATAAGACCGGGAGGCATGCGGATGGCAGCCAAGTTTCATCAACGGGGCCGGCCCACACTCCTTCACAGACAAACACAAGCACGCTGTATTTGGGGAATCAAGCGCACCCACACAAGGCGGTGGCTGGACCGTAGTCCGCTCCACACTGAGTGCATGGAACCACTCATCGAGCCTAGCACGACCACAAGGACCGTGTACCCCGTCCACTCCAGCAACGACCAACTGTCGCCTGGAGCCAGTATGGACGAGGTAGTGGGTAATGGACAGGTAGGCACCTTGTCAACATGCACATCAAGCGCAGCCACACCTGGGATGTCAAACAACAGTCAATCATTCGAAATGCCGATATCGACTAAAGTAAATGCATATGACGACATAAATACTCGCTAAATGAGCATATATAGAAGAAATTGGTTATAAGCTAATCCGTAATAATTACAAAATGTCCGAAAGTTATTTAAAAAGACCACGCGATAAAATTACGCCAGTTTACCACAATTTGCCTGAGCGATGTGTGCAAGTAAGGAGAAGATTATCAAGTACGCAGAACAAACCAAATAACATGTAATGAATTTTATCCACATTAAAAAGACCTAGTTTAAGTGTAAGTTGGTTTATCCCAACTGCGGTGAAGAAGCATCATGAATGCAACATACATACATACATGATCTGGCGGCGTCCATATCCGGATTTGCCTGTCACTGTGACGTCGATGGCGACAGTCACAGGACGCCTGCGCCTACAAAGGGGACCATGGATGGCTTGCGCTGCATCACCCATAGTTCCACCCACACACCCCATATCCAGTATAAACCCGAAGGAATAAGACCGGGA
Source organism: Dicrocoelium dendriticum (assembly GCA_944474145.2). Taxonomy (NCBI): domain Eukaryota; kingdom Metazoa; phylum Platyhelminthes; class Trematoda; order Plagiorchiida; family Dicrocoeliidae; genus Dicrocoelium; species Dicrocoelium dendriticum. Next base: position 1,401 of record CALYDF020000915.1, on the reverse strand, counting down.
GGTATGTGAATGGGAGCCACGTTTCATCAACCGAGCCGGCCCACCCTCCTTCAACAAGCAGAACGGAAGCATTTCGGCCTAATTGGGAAATCGTACACACTAGACGTGCACGAGGCGGTGGCTGGAACGTAGCCGGTTCCGCACAGGATGGAACCACACTTGAAGCCTAGCACCGTCAACAGGACGGTGCATTCCGTCCCCTCCAACGACGACCAACTGTCTCCTGGGGCAGTAATGACGGGGTAGTGGGTAATAGACAGGTAGGCACCTTGTCAACGTTCACATCAAGCACATCCACACAGGGGAGCTCAAACAACATCTACTTCTGAAATGCACGATTACCCAACACGCAAGCAAACATACCATATACGACGCCTTATTGGCCTGGATTAGTAAATCGAATGGGAGCGTACGTATCATGCTCCTCTTCCGCGTGCAATAGTACTTTCTCCTGCACCTGAGCATCCGCACTTATGATCAGTCCACGGAGTTCGCATCGATGAAATTTGCCTTGCATTCGCAACACCTGCAATCAACATGAGTTTGTCATAAACTCACCTTCTTCATGTTCTGGTAATGTTATTTCCGGTTTACTCGAGTGCCGTTTTTCTGCACTAAGTTCACCGTACAAAAGCGGTATGTGTATCCTCGTCGAATACATTCGGTATACATATATACAGAGATTGGCGTCATCTTTGTCCAACGAAAATTCCAATACAACATATGAACATGCGTTTATCCAAACTTAAGTGTTAGCTGTCACAAATTGGATAGAGACACATTAGACATCATCATCAATGGTACGGCAAACGTGTATGGGTTTCGTTTGGAGGTCAGGCTAACAACCACTTTCGCAGGCATGAGAATAACTACCCAATACGAACTGTTGATGTTTTCTTCAACAGTTAGACGTGACAGCCTTAAATCTTGGGCATCCATATTTGAAGGAACCCGTTGTGGCAATAGTAAAGCAACTGCTAAGTAGAATAATGACTAGACTACTAGTACAGAGAAATAGTGTGCCCTTAGGTGTTGCCCTCTACATGTACAGTCTGGTTTGAGTAGCTGATGGGGGAGATCACACAGCATGCGAATGCGATACAGTGTCCACTTCTGGCTCTCTGTGTCTCCAACCGGTTGGGTCATGTGCTGCCCGAGGTAGGTGCACCTACTCAAAGAACGATTGATGCGCAACCTTTGGTATTGACAAGTGACATCAACCAAGTCCCGCTACCCACTGTCAAACATGTGACTTTCCAAACTGCGTCCGCATTCATTGTGCAAATGTCCAAATACTCAACTGTTTGTACCTACCGACCTGTACTCCACTGTGGCCACAAGCTTTTTGCTAACGGTCTATATCGTACGTTTCGGGTGCAGCCATTCGGTGCTCATAAAACC
>CALYDF020000914.1:0-19526 GCA_944474145.2 Dicrocoelium dendriticum | reverse complement strand
CATTAACAAGCAATTGTCTGAACACATTACAAGATACGGACCAGATGATGTTCTAATTAGAGAGTAGAAATTGCATGTCAACATGGATTAATTCACCCGGATCATTAGCAATGCAAAAGCCACGATCCGTTCTTCTTCTTCATCATCCGGGCACGACCATTGCGTGGTTCACCACGTCTCTGTTAATTGGTATCTGAAGACTAACACTATCATTACACGTAGGTTACCACGCTCTGGATAGTGGTTGTGAAAACAGACACCAATCGGTCTCGTGCCATTCGCTCAGCCTCTGTACTGAGATGGTCACAAAATCTGACTTACGATTTCCTAATGAATCCTATCTGTCGCCAATGCAATTGCAACAGTGAACCAACTCGATTTATTTCATCCTGGTAGGGGAATACCTACATGTATTATGAAGATAAAACATATTACATGCGTTACAATAGTTATTTGGCAGGTAGCCAGGTACAAGTGACGTTTCACACTTGATTGTCATCAGGCCTCTGAGCCATATGTCGCATCAACTACGATGCCGCGAGTAAGTGACACAAGTTAATACTATGCTTAACACCTTACTTTCTTTCACTCATAATGTAGCGACAAGGAGGCGGTAGGGATGCACAGTTTTATTGCCAACGAACCACGGGTTCACAAGCTATCAAGCACAAGCAAATGTATAGTGAAAATTTCCAGCCCACCACGCAACGCACATCGTCTTTTCGCTCGGCGTCATAATCATGCACCGATTTTAGCCGATCCGCGAGGTCTTTCGCTTATTTGCCCCTGTTTCTTCGCTTCCGCTCAACGCGTTCTGACCGAGATGCATTCGTTCTAACGCTTTTGACTTGCTTAATCGTGTATACGTCGCTATCACTGGGGTTATTTCTAGAGGCGTGGCCAAAGGCATTTCTCCGGAAAATCGGGCTTTCCACCACTATGTACCCGGCTCTTCTTGGCCTGGGCCTGATACCGTTTGTCGATCGTGAACAATTTCCTGCTTGTTCCGTCGGCCTCGAGCTGCTTTGCTGACTTTCGCACATCGTGCCATCTTTCGTCTCTCACTTCATGAGTTCACTTGAATTCGCAGTTCCACCTATGATTTTTGTGTTCCGCTCCGCTGCAACATAACTTTTGTGGTTTACAGTTTGATCGGCAAGAAAGTGCTATTTTCTGCTGGAAACTCACAATTGATCTGAGTGGGTAAAATTTTATTCTATGCGGCCCATATTTTCTACGCGTTAGGCAGAGAAGTGCCAATCCACTAGTTTTATAAGATGCATATCTACACGTGACTCCGTTGTTTGCGTGCCAAGCCTGGATTTTCGTCACACATGTTTTGCTGCAGCCCGACATTTGAGTCGCATCCGAGCAATCAAACTAGTGCCGCCAAATGACTGACGCCTGCTGTAGACGGATAATAGCTGACATTGCATGGTTAAAACGCCTGTGCATGTCTATCCAGGCAATACAATGGCTCTGTTGAGCTAAACACTTTGGGTACTATTCACCAGTAATAGTTTTGTAGAGAGGTTGGGGAAATAGAGAGCTGTCTTAAATGTCAGCATATATAATACACAAATAAAATCCGCGGCTTTTTCATAACCTCTTCTTACTCTGACTCGGTACCACCTTACGATGAGAGCTTTTACAGAAATGCAACAGGTGCTCGCAGAAATTCAGCCTGCCTTCCTTTGAGTTTGCACTGGATAGAGAGTATGTGAGTGAGACCAAGAAAGTTGCATCGTAGGTAATTTGCAAATTATGTGTAGGCGCATTTGTATTGGTTGCACACTGAGATATTAGCCAACAAATCTGGTAATACGTATCGGCAGTTATCCGGCGTTGGCGAATTCGTGTCGTCAATTGAAGATCGCACAGCAAAACACAATGCAATTATATTTAGGTTTTAACGCCGGACAAAATGCCAATTAGACGCAACCTCAGAAACCAGATATTTTTCGCTGCTACACATTCCCCAGCGGATCCTTGTAGCCCTGAGGTGAGGGCGGCCAGCTGAATTCAACAGCTTACGCCTTCGCATCAAGCATGGGGAATAAATGTTAACGTGATCCCGTAGTTGAGCATATGTGATGAATTAGTCAAGGACAGCTCCACGACCCTCGGTATTAGGGAACCCAGCAGTGTTCCGACGGGCGCAAGGACGAATTTGGAACAACCAATGTAGTAGCTAGCCTTCAAGAAGAATTTAGGGAGTAACAGTTTGTGTTGAGAAATAACTATTTCCATTGTGTTCTCAGAAAATACGAAAGCAGACATGATCTGCTAACAATCCGAGGGAATGTGCTCACCAAAAATCAACATCATCAGCGGTCTTAGACGAAGAAACAACGCCAGCTAGTTCACAGACATAAACAAACTGTTGTTCTGAGTGGCTGTTACGACTGTCGACCGTAAGCATTTATTTTTGTGGAAAACGTTGAAAATTGGATGCTGGAAGGCACATAAATACGCTTCCAGCTAGATGTCTTGCGCCGGTTACCATGGAGGTCGATCGTTGTGACAATGATATTGTGCCTCATAGCGAAACATGGTTGCCTGAAGCACTTGAGTTGCTTGAGGTGTTGAATTCCTATTATATTTGTTGAACAACGTCGCCATAGCGCAAGCCAAACTTGCCACTGGACTTGCGGTAACGGCTTGTTGTGTGTCCGACTAATGGAAGAGCGGCCTGGAATCATCCTTTGCCAATCTGGTCTCGCCTTACCGTCGGACAGAAGTATTCCATCTTCGTCAAAACAACAAGAATCTCCTGTGCATCCGTAAGTGGGCTAAAGAATATCCAAGGTAGCGTCCATAAGGTAGTCCAGCTCTCATGTGAGATAACCAGAGTGAAGCGTTGCACTGAAAGACCAGTGTCCGCCTACCGACTATTCCATTGCATTAACTGGGTCGGATTCGCCAATATCTTCAGAGCCAGTGGTTAGAATAGGTTTTTCGGCAACTAATATTGATGTAGCCACCAAGGAACTGTACAATATTGAATTCTGCCTAAATATAATCGTACCAAAGTAACGCGGACGTAGACAACGCTGTCATACAACCGCAGCGATATTAAATACTATGTCCGTCAAACAAAAGAGAATGCTATCCAAATACAGGGAGACAAAGGTGTTCCACCTTCTGATGAGCATCAATGAAACCATGTTGCAATGGAGAAATACAGTCTTCGGTGAAGTCATCAAGGTATAGAACCGTGCTCTTAAGTGCAAATCCGTCGAAATTTTCTACCAAAATATTAAAGCATAGAGGCTCTCGTAATATGACACCCATCAGGTCACTTGTGCTACTGGACAAAACAATGGCTACCGAAAAAGTAGTAGTATGCGAAATTCTAAACATACATTTTACAACTTCTTCGATGATGCTAGTATGACACACACAGCTCACGTACCTAGACTCAAATAAGGTGAGCTATCCAGCATTACATTTGATCTGCGCACCATCGCAAAAGTGATAACGTCGCTCAAGATATCGCACTACCCTGGACCCGATCGCTTACATTCTGTAGTCCTAAAGCTAGGTGGAATACATGCTCCCCTCAAAATCAAAAACACTCACTATACCAACAGGAATCAAAAAATTTACTTCCGCCTGGAAGCCTGTTGTTGCCCTAGAGAGAGACAAAAGTATGTGTCGCCAGAATATTGACAACTACTGTCCAATCAGCCACAATCCTATCGCGCCACGATAAATGGAGAAGATAGTAAAAGAGCAAGTTCTTGAATTTCTTCTGTTGCGCGGCTTAATTAATAAGTCCCAACATGGCCTTTAACCAGATAATTCTTGTCAGACGTGTCAATTATCGTTTCTAGATCATGTAACTCAAGCAATTTATTCAGGCTAAGCACTTGTCATTTTCTTTCTTAACTTGAAAAAGGGTTTTGACCAAATCCCTCACACTGGTCTAATGACTGAACTCCAGTCATTCAGTACATCCCATAAGCTGCTGCCATGGTTTACATCCTATTTGACATGGCGCACACAGAATCACAGTATAGGCCCGTCATTAGTGGCATCTTCCAAGGTACTGTTCTACGCCCAATACCATTCCTTCTGTACGTTAACAACACACTTGAATCTTTCATCCTATTTGTAGATGATATTATAGTTGTTTTCTCCCTTGATGCGAATGGAACAGGAACTGCCATGCCCCATATTCAGGATAATCTTTTGCGTCACATCGGTGGTATGATTACTGAAAAATGGAGTTCTCACCAGCTAAGTGAAACGTCATCATTTATCTTTGAGATTCGCCCGAACATCTTATTACCACTCCTTCTAGTCGCTGTACAAAGCGATAGTTGTCAATTTGGTCCGCCTTTGGTGCAGCCAGTGTCGTCATTAGACAGTATTTTCCAAGTCATCCTGCTTTGCCTCAATCCTACACTGCATCGCTGCCTATCCACTTGGTGGCTGGATCGATAGCACGCACGTCGCCTATCTACCCTAAGGGACGTGTGACTCATCTGGACACGATACGTCTGACCCCCCTGACCTCAAACCAGCGCTGATCGCCACGCAAGGAAAATTGAAGCGAAGTCATACATGGTGCGTCAGTATCTCTATCCTCTTGCTACCCCTGTTGTAGTGCACATATCCAGTTACTCCATTCCATCTTGTTAGTGAGGAATCTTTACACCATATCACCACCATCTGCGGTCATTGCTAATTCGCTGCCCCATAACTAACGGTGACCACATATATCAGTAGAATTATTCCATTCTAAGCTAGTGGTAAGTGATAGATATACAACATAGATTCTGAACTCTCCTTTTCTATCTTATCCCTATTGGAATTGGTGCAAGTCACAATAAGAAAGTACAAGCCTCAAGTGGATATGGCCCATTCGAAAGTCAATTGTGACCTATGTGTAAAACCGTTAAGTCTGGTCCAGTTTGCTTTAACTGTCCAAAAGTGTACCATTCGAAGTGCTTAGGAATGAGTGCACTCGGAACTAGACTGAGCCTGAGACTGTATTTAAGAGCAAGTAGAAAAGTTTCTGTATAACTCTATCGAATTACGAAAATTTAAAAACATTTAGTTGTGAATCATCAGCAGTTGTGTCTGGTCTGTTAATCGTTTATCCGTGTTCGGTTAGGAATTGGTATTTGTTTCATTACTTTCCGGGCATACAATGTCTTCTTTTGGCATTGTATGTGCATCGTGCCACAAAAGCACAGTTTTCCGAAATAATCGTCGATACGCGTTTTAAAACACTTCACAGAATCGGCCTTCGGGTGGTGTATTCCATAGGTTTAAGATTCTTCGTTCGATACAAATCTGATGTGATACTTTGTTCATGCTGGAGACCCTGAGTTTATAACGGTGTCCTTGGGTGTTACAGGGATCCCGCAGGTGAAATATTGGCCGCAGTATGAGGAAGTGATTTAAGTGTAGTACTCGATGGGTCATAATAAGGTCAATTCTTACTCGGCGATAGGATAGTGTGCAGAGTCCAAGCCTTTCACAACGTTTTTCTTACGGAATCTTTTGTAAACTCGGTATCATTCTAGTTGCGATATACTGTATTTTCTCCAGCTTTTTACTTTCCTATTGGGTTATCGGATGATAAGCTGCGGCACCGTATTCAAGGATTGGTCTAATGAGCGAGGTGAATAGACGAGGGACGGTTTCTTCGGACCATGTGGAGATACTGCGCCTTAATGCCCAGAGCATACGAAGTGCCGCACGGTACAACTTTTCTGTATTTTCTAGTGATCTCATATCATGTCATGAGAGAACTCTTAAGTCTCTGACAGATGTGTTGGGATGGAGCAACTGGCCGTCCAAGGTGTATGATCGGGTGGCTGGGCGTCCGGTGATACTGAGGAACTCCGACTTGCTTGCGTCAAGTGGGAGTTGCATTTCAGTGGGCCACGTTGACAGTCGCTCTAAGTCATGCTGGAGGCTAGCGCAGTCGTCCTGGTTCTCAATGATCCTCCAGATTTTCAACTCATCTGCAAACAGGGCACATGGTGACTGGAGCTGCTGCGGAAGATCGTTGATATGAATAAGAAATAATACTGGCACAAGTACAGTTCCTTGAGGCACACCACTAGTCGATGGGAACCAGTCTGTCAGGTAGTCATTGACCTGTACTCTGAACATTCGTCCCACAATAAACTCGTGTAACCACTGAAGTAACGTGCCACCGATTCCGTCTGTCCTCAGTTCACCAAGAAGTACCTCGTGGTTAACTCTGTCAAACGCCTTAATAAAGTCGAACTACACCACGTCAACATCCTTCCGTTCGTTGAGAACTCGTACCTACTGGCGGTTTGCGTACATCAAGTTGGTGGTGCAAGATCGCCCTTTCGTAAAGCCGTGTTGCACTGGCGTCAATACGTCCATCGATTCGAAGAACGACAGCAGACACTTCTTCACAACCTTCTCTATCCCTTTGGATAATACCGAAGTCAAACAGATCGGTCTATAGTTCTCTATTTTACTCGGATCACCACACTTGGAAAGCGGTCTCACTATCGAGCATTTCCAGTCGTTCGGGACAGATCCTTCAGAAAGCGATTTATTGAAAAGGTTTGTTACGGCTGGTGAGATGATAATCGATAGGGACTTGAGTATTAGTGGGTGAAGTCCGTCTGTTCCGGGGGGCTTTGCACCATCGAGGTTGACGAGTAGCTGGTACACTTCGACTGCATCTCATTGTAGGCTGTCGAGCAAGACTGACGCAACCTGTGCCGGTAATGAAACCGCCGTCGGTTTACTGGAAAATACAGTGAGGAAGTGCGTAGCCAAGGCGTCCGCACGCTCTACGCTTGAAATGAGCGCCTTTCCGTCTAAGCTCTCTAAGACCGGTAGGTCGCCCCCAGGTTTCAGTTGACGTTTCAAGTAGGCAAATATTCTTTTGGGTGCAGTTGTGGTCGAGGATGCTAGTTCCTCTTCGAACTGCCGGCGTTTCTTGATCTTTGCGGCGTTACATAATTTGCGCTGATTCTTGTACACCATGTACTCTTCATCACAACCCGAGCTGATGTATCTATCCCATAGTTTGCGACGCCGTCGCGCTAACTGTCTATATTCCGTATCAAACCAATGCGGTTTGACCGGTCCGATTTTCGAATAATTAAGGGGAACGAACCGAGTACAGAGCGAGTTAAGTTTCCCCTTCATTAATGACCAACAAGTCTCAAGTGACGCATCCTGTGGTAGTTTCCAATCAGTCTGACTTGCAGCCTGGACGAGCCCGTTGAAATCCGTCTTCCAATAGTTGAATGTCGGCTTCCGTTGATTGTAATATGGTAACGAGAGTTCTAAGCTTGCCACAATGGAGCAGTGGTCACTGTTCGCAAGAGGTTCGATGATTATGATCACGTTCAGCTTCAGCTCGCAGATGATCCCCCCATCAGTAAGAACTCAGAGCGGCTCATGTGCTTCTGTACATGTGGTAGCCAACCTCAACAGCGGTTTAATGAGCTTCGGTAGATAACACCCCCTATTAGTTCTGCGCGTCTGAAGCGGATTGTGCACCACAAATGCTGGCAGAAAATATCCTCGCTCCAAGAGGTGCTGGTGAGTTCGCCAGACAGTGACGACTTTATGTACAATAGAATACAACCATGAGACTTTGATTTTCGGTTGCATCGCAAACAAGAGTATACTGACAACACGAGAGTATAGTGACAACATAAAAATAAAACAGCAAAACCGAAGCATTTTGGTTCTGCCAGGTGTGCAAATCCATCCCAGTTGTTAGTTGTGTAATTTTCCTAATGAAAATGTGTGAAATGTTGGCGGAAACAGTTGAGCAACTGGTGAACGCTAGCAACGCATCTGTGAAAGTAAACAATGCTATACTTGAAACTGAACGGAGACCTACAAACTCCCCATTTAGGCCGAAGAAGAGGGCCAGGTATCCCAACCTCACCATCGCGTCTCAGTCTCCAACGCCCCCTAGCTACATGACTCCACCAAGTGCAAAATTCGTTTAAAACCCACTTGCTTCTACGTTCTCCAAGGGTGTAATAACTGGTAATTCAGGTGACATACTTGAAACACAAAACTCCAGCAAGCCCACGGTAAAAAAATAACTGGACATCCTACGCAGCGGTTGCTTCCAGGAAAACGCCGTCAAAGACACCTTTGACTCCACTTACCGGAGAGGTGAAAACTGTGCCTCAACATGGATTGCTTTCGCCAGTGCGATCCATAAATCCACAAAATCAAAAGAACCTAGTGCTCTTAAGTCGCAAACCACAAGGCGGAATCATGGTGCCTTAAGTCTTGAGTGCACAAACGTTCCTGAATCCAAATCCAACACAATAAGGGGCAAATTGATAGACGATCGTAGTCAGTGGGATTCCATCTGTAGTGCCATCAACATGCACGCTGAACCCACTACGCTGAGCCGCGTCGCTCGGCACCTAAACACCTTACACTATGGTGAGCCTCGACTACTTCGAGTAACACTACATTCCGCGGAAGAAACGGAATCCATTCTGCTCGCTGCAAATCAATACCACAGAGCATCGAACGAAGTATGTATCTTACTGGATATTCCGTGGAAAGATTGTTCAAAGGATATGAACAATCAACAAAGAAGTAGAAACACGCGTTGAAAACCGTCATTATTGATGGCGTCCCTGAGTCTCAAGCTTCATCTCCTGAAAAAGGCACATGACCTGGAGCAAGGGCGATACATTCGTGAGGCGCTGTCTTTAGAACATGTCATTGTTCCCTACTTGACCAGGATTCCCGTGTCACCAAATTACAAAGGGTGTGGTCCTAGGTTGCTGAAGTCGGTCTTACCGTCTGAGCTAACTTTACAGACAGTTCTAGAGAACTGGGGTAACTTCCGGAACATGCTAACAACAGAAATTCGACCAAAAGCAGCAGGTTTCGACCAGAGGCTACTGGTTATTCCATGGAGAGAACCAACTCAGTGGGAACAACCGTTGTTGCAGAGTCCACCACAGAGGCTGATCTGACTGCTGTCATAGCATCCGGCGAGACAATGCAGGAGGTGAGTGACCATCAGGATCATCATGAACCTGATCACATGGTGCAGAGGGTTATTCCAACTCATTCTCGCGAGCCTAAGACAATTCAAAAAACTAGTAGCAGTTAACCTCAAGGGTCAGCCAAGTCTCAAACCTGTTGTCTACATCCACAAACAATCTTCTAACCTATAAATAACTATCCTGTTTTTATACCAACGCACAAGGTCTTTTAAGTAAACTGACGGAGCTTCGTCTGCGTCAGGCCTCGATGTCAAGGGACCTTGTTATGATTACCGAGACCTGGTTGAATGAAGCGATCACTGATGCAGAAATCGCACTACCTAATATGTCTATTCTACGCAACGATCGACAAAGTAGAAGAGGTGGAGTACTACTTTATTATCGCAGCGAACTACACATTGATCTTATCGATGACCCAGAGGTTCAGATTGTCGATGCGCTTTGGTGTCGTCTTCACCTAAGCCGTGGGGACGCATGTTTGTTGGGTGTGGTGTATCGCCCTCCGTCGGCTACTTTGGAAATGGACAACCGCCTAGCCTCCACAATGATGACCATTCTCTCGCGGTCGTACAGCCAGATTCTCCTGGTTGGTGACTTCAATATTCATACCATAGAAACCCCAGCCTGTATCAACGAACACTTCAAATTGGAAGTACAGGAGATAATTAGTGGACTACCACTCTACAATCACATCACATCTCCCACAAGATTCAGGACGGGAAACAAACTGGGTGTCCTGGATCTCGTATTCACCAATGAAGAGCTTATGATCGAAACGGTATCGATAGAGAGTCCTTTAGGCCGTAGCGACCATAGGATAGCGGAGGTTGGAATATTCCGATCACACTAGCTGCTGCTGTGGCAAGCATTCTAGACGCAAACCTTTCGACTTGTTCAAGGGGACCTGGTAAACCACAGTAAATGCGTTCGAAGGTTAGCCCTGTGACTTGATTACAATACGTGGTACAAAATCGCGCTTGCTAAAACTCCAGTGAGTCCGTTCGGCAATCACTTAGGACTATATTCCTTATTGCGATGTGGAGGCTAGGCGGTTGTCCATTTCCAAAGTAGCCGACGGAGGGCGATACACCACACCCAACAAACATGCGTCCCCACGGCTTTGGTGAAGACGACACCAAAGCGCATCGACAATTTGAACTTCTGGGTCATCGATAAGATCAATGTGTAGTTCGCTGCGATAATAAAGTAGTACTCCACCTCTTCTACTTTGTCGATCGTTGCGTAGAATAGACATTTTACGTAGTGCGATTTCTCCATCAGTGATCGCGTCATTTAACCAAGTCTCGGTAATCATAACGAGGTCCCTTGACATCGAGGCCTGACGCAGACGAAGCTCCGTCAGTTTACTTAAAAGACCTTGTGCGTTGGTATAAAAACAGGATAGTTATTTATAGGTTAGAAGATTGTTTGTGGATGTAGACAACAGGTTTGAGACTTGGCTGACCCTCTTGAGGTTGGCTGCTACTAGTTTTTGAATTGTCTTAGGCTCGCGAGAATGATTTGGAATAACTCTCTGCACCATGTGATGAGGTTCATGATGATCCTGATGGTCACTCACCTCCTGCAGTGTCTCGCCCGATGCAGTCAGATCAGTCTCTGTGGTGGACTCTGCAACAACGGTTGTTCCCACTGAGTTGGTTCTCTCCATGGAATAACCAGTAGCCTCTGGTCGAAACCTGCTGCTTTTGGTCGAATTTCTGTTGTTAGCATGTTCCGGAAGTTACCCCAGTTCTCTAGAACTGTCTGTAAAGTTAGCTCAGACGGTAAGACCGACTTCAGCAACCTAGGACCACACCCTTTGTAATTTGGTGACACGGGAATCCTGGTCAGGTAGGGAACAATGACATTTTCTAAAGACAGCGCCTCACGAATGTATCGCCATTGCTCCAGGTCATGTGCCTTTTTCAGGAGATGAAGCTTGAGACTCAGGGACGCCATCAATAATGACGGTTTTCAACGCGTGTTTCTACTTCTTTGTTGATTGTTCATATCCTTTGAACATTCTTTCCACGGAATATCCAGTAAGATACATACTTCGTTCGATGCTCTGTGGTATTGATTTGCAGCGAGCAGAATGGATTCCGTTTCTTCCGCGGAATGTAGTGTTACTCGAAGTAGTCGAGGCTCACCATAGTGTAAGGTGTTTAGGTTTCGCGCGATGTGGCTCAGCGTAGTGGGTTCAGCGCGCACGTTGATGGCACTACAGATGGAATCCCACTGACTACGATCGTCTATCAATTTGCCCCTCATTGTGTTGGATTTGGATTCAGGAACGTTTGTGCACTCAAGACTTAAGGTACCATGATTCCGCCTTGTGGTTTGCGACTTAAGAGCACTAGGTTCTTTTGTTTTTTGTGAATTTGTGAACCGCACTTGCCATAGCGATCCATGTTGAGGCACAGTTTGCACCTCTCCGGTAAGTGGAGTCAAAGGTGTCTTTGACGGCGTTTTCCTGGAAGCAACCGCTGCGTAGGATGTCCAGTTATTTTTGTACCGTGGGCTTGCTGGAGTTTTGTGTTTCAAGTATGTCACCTGAATTACCAGTTATTACACCCTTGGAGAACGTAGAAGCAAGTGGGTTTTAAACGAATTTTGCACTTGGTGGAGTCATGTAGCTAGGGGGCGTTGGAGACTGAGACGCGATGGTGAGGTTGGGACGCCTGGCCCTCTTCTTCGGCCTAAATGGGGAGTTTGTAGGTGTCCGTTCAGTTTCAAGTATAACATTGTTTACTTTCACAGATGCGTTGCTAGCGTTCACCAGTTGCTCAACTGTTTCCGCCAACATTTCACACATTTTCATTAGGAAAATTACACAACTAACAACTGGGATGGATTTGCACACCTGGCAGAACCAAAATGCTTCGGTTTTGCTGTTTTATTTTTATGTTGTCACTATACTCTCGTGTTGTCAGTATACTCTTGTTTGCGATGCAACCGAAAATCAAAGTCTCATGGTTGTATTCTATTGTACATAAAGTCGTCACTGTCTGGCGAACTCACCAGCACCACTTGGAGCGAGGATATTTTCTGCGAGCATTTGTGGTGCACAATCCGCTTCAGACGCGCAGAACTAATAGGGGGTGTTATCTACCGAAGCTCATTAAACCGCTGTTGAGGTTGGCTACCACATGTACAGAAGCACATGAGCCGCTCTGAGTTCTTACTGATGGGGGGATCATCTGCGAGCTGAAGCTGAACGTGATCATAATCATCGAACCTCTTGCGAACAGTGACCACTGCTCCATTGTGGCAAGCTTAGAACTCTCGTTACCATATTACAATCAACGGAAGCCGACATTCAACTATTGGAAGACGGATTTCAACGGGCTCGTCCAGGCTGCAAGTCAGACTGATTGGACACTACCACAGGATGCGTCACTTGAGACTTGTTGGTCATTAATGAAGGGGAAACTTAACTCGCTCTGTACTCGGTTCGTTCCCCTTAATTAGTCGAAAATCGGACCGGTCAAACCGCATTGGTTTGATACGGAATATAGACAGTTAGCGCGACGGCGTCGCAAACTATGGGATAGATACATCAGCTCGGGTTGTGATGAAGAGTACATGGTGTACAAGAATCAGCGCAAATTATGTAACGCCGCAAAGATCAAGAAACGCCGGCAGTTCGAAGAGGAACTAGCATCCTCGACCACAACTGCACCCAAAAGAATATTTGCCTACTTGAAACGTCAACTGAAACCTGGGGGCGACCTACCGATCTTAGAGAGCTTAGACGGAAAGGCGCTCATTTCAAGCGTAGAGCGTGCGGACGCCTTGGCTACGCACTTCCTCACTGTATTTTCCAGTAAACCGACGGCGGTTTCATTAGCGGCACAGGTTGCGTCAGTCTTGCTCGACAGCCTACAATGAGATGCAGTCGAAGTGTACCAGCTACTCGTCAACCTCGATGGTGCAAAGCCCCCCGGAACAGACGGACTTCACCCACTAATACTCAAGTCCCTATCGATTATCATCTCACCAGCCGTAACAAACCTTTTCAATAAATCGCTTTCTGAAGGATCTGTCCCGAACGACTGGAAATGCTCGATAGTGAGACCGCTTTCCAAGTGTGGTGATCCGAGTAAAATAGAGAACTATAGACCGATCTGTTTGACTTCGGTATTATCCAAAGTGATAGAGAAGGTTGTGAAGAAGTGTCTGCTGTCGTTCTTCGAATCGATGGACGTATTGACGCCAGTGCAACACGGCTTTACGAAAGGGCGATCTTGCATCACCAACTTGATGTACGCAAACCGCCAGTAGGTACGAGTTCTCAACGAACGGAAGGATGTTGACGTGGTGTAGTTCGACTTTATTAAGGCGTTTGACAGAGTTAACCACGAGGTACTTCTTGGTGAACTGAGGACAGACGGAATCGGTGGCACGTTACTTCAGTGGTTACACGAGTTTATTGTGGGACGAATGTTCAGAGTACAGGTCAATGACTACCTGACAGACTGGTTCCCATCGACTAGTGGTGTGCCTCAAGGAACTGTACTTGTGCCAGTATTATTTCTTATTCATATCAACGATCTTCCGCAGCAGCTCCAGTCACCATGTGCCCTGTTTGCAGATGAGTTGAAAATCTGGAGGATCATTGAGAACCAGGAGGACTGCGCTAGCCTCCAGCATGACTTAGAGCGACTGTCAACGTGGCCCACTGAAATGCAACTCCCACTTGACGCAAGCAAGTCGGAGTTCCTCAGTATCACCGGACGCCCAGCCACCCGATCATACACCTTGGACGGCCAGTTGCTCCATCCCAACACATCTGTCAGAGACTTAAGAGTTCTCTCATGACA
Organism: Dicrocoelium dendriticum; assembly: GCA_944474145.2. Lineage (NCBI taxonomy): Eukaryota > Metazoa > Platyhelminthes > Trematoda > Plagiorchiida > Dicrocoeliidae > Dicrocoelium > Dicrocoelium dendriticum. The sequence goes on along the minus strand of CALYDF020000914.1, from coordinate 5,701 downwards.
TGATATGAGATCACTAGAAAATACAGAAAAGTTGTACCGTGCGGCACTTCGTATGCTCTGGGCATTAAGGCGCAGTATCTCCACATGGTCCGAAGAAACCGTCCCTCGTCTATTCACCTCGCTCATTAGACCAATCCTTGAATACGGTGCCGCAGCTTATCATCCGATAACCCAATAGGAAAGTAAAAAGCTGGAGAAAATACAGTATATCGCAACTAGAATGATACCGAGATTACAAAAGATTCCGTAAGAAAAACGTTGTGAAAGGCTTGGACTCTGCACACTATCCTATCGCCGAGTAAGAATTGACCTTATTATGACCCATCGAGTACTACACTTAAATCACTTCCTCATACTGCGGCCAATATTTCACCTGCGGGATCCCTGTAACACCCGAGGACACCGTTATAAACTCAGGGTCTCCAGCATGAACAAAGTATCACATCAGATTTGTATCGAACGAAGAATCTTAAACCTATGGAATACACCACCCGAAGGCCGATTCTGTGAAGTGTTTTAAAACGCGTATCGACGATTATTTCGGAAAACTGTGCTTTTGTGGCACGATGCACATACAATGCCAAAAGAAGACATTGTATGCCCGGAAAGTAATGAAACAAATACCAATTCCTAACCGAACACGGATAAACGATTAACAGACCAGACACAACTGCTGATGATTCACAACTAAATGTTTTTAAATTTTCGTAATTCGATAGAGTTATACAGAAACTTTTCTACTTGCTCTTAAATACAGTCTCAGTCTCAGTCTAGTTCCGAGTGCACTCATTCCTAAGCACTTCGAATGGTACACTTTTGGACAGTTAAAGCAAACTGGACCAGACTTAACGGTTTTACACATAGGTCACAATTGACTTTCGAATGGGCCATATCCACTTGAGGCTTGTACTTTCTTATTGTGACTTGCACCAATTCCAATAGGGATAAGATAGAAAAGGAGAGTTCAGAATCTATGTTGTATATCTATCACTTACCACTAGCTTAGAATGGAATAATTCTACTGATATATGTGGTCACCGTTAGTTATGGGGCAGCGAATTAGCAATGACCGCAGATGGTGGTGATATGGTGTAAAGATTCCTCACTAACAAGATGGAATGGAGTAACTGGATATGTGCACTACAACCGGGGTAGCAAGAGGATAGAGATACTGACGCACCAGGTATGATTTCGCTTCAATTTTCCTTGCGTGGCGATCAGCGCTGGTTTGAGGTCAGGGGGGTCAGACGTATCGTGTCCAGATGAGTCACACGTCCCTTAGGGTAGATAGGCGACGTGCGTGCTATCGATCCAGCCGCCAAGTGGATAGGCAGCGATGCAGTGTAGGATTGAGGCAAAGCAGGATGACTTGGAAAATACTGTCTAATGACGACACTGGCTGCACCAAAGGCGGACCAAATTGACAACTATCGCTTTGTACAGCGACTAGAAGGAGTGGTAGTAAGATGTTCGGGCGAATCTCAAAGATAAATGATGACGTTTCACTTAGCTGGTGAGAACTCCATTTTTCAGTAATCATACCACCGATGTGACGCAAAAGATTATCCTGAATATGGGGCATGGCAGTTCCTGTTCCATTCGCATCAAGGGAGAAAACAACTATAATATCATCTACAAATAGGATGAAAGATTCAAGTGTGTTGTTAACGTACAGAAGGAATGGTATTGGGCGTAGAACAGTACCTTGGAAGATGCCACTAATGACGGGCCTATACTGTGATTCTGTGTGCGCCATGTCAAATAGGATGTAAACCATGGCAGCAGCTTATGGGATGTACTGAATGACTGGAGTTCAGTCATTAGACCAGTGTGAGGGATTTGGTCAAAACCCTTTTTCAAGTTAAGAAAGAAAATGACAAGTGCTTAGCCTGAATAAATTGCTTGAGTTACATGATCTAGAAACGGTAATTGACACGTCTGACAAGAATTATCTGGTTAAAGGCCATGTTGGGACTTATTAATTAAGCCGCGCAACAGAAGAAATTCAAGAACTTGTTCTTTTACTATCTTCTCCATTTATCGTGACGCGATAGGATTGTGGCTGATTGGACAGTAGTTGTCAATATTCTGGCGACACCCACTTTTGTCTCTCTCTAGGGCAACAACATGCTTCCAGGCGGAAGTAAATTTTTTGATTCCTATTGGTATAGTGAGTGTTTATGATTTTGAGGGGAACATTTATTCCACCTAGCTTTAGGACTACAGAATGTAAGCGATCGGGTCCAGGGTAGTGCGATATCTTGAGCGACTTTATCACTTTTGCGATGGTGCGCAGATCCAATGTAATGCTGGATAGCTCACCTTATTTGAGTCTAGGTACGTGAGCTGTGTGTGTCATACTAGCATCATCGAAGAAGTTGTAAAATGTATGTTTAGAATTTCGCATACTACTACTTTTTCGGTAGCCATTGTTTTGTCCAGTAGCACAAGTGACCTGATGGGTGTCATATTACGAGAGACTCTATGCTTTAATATTTTGGTAGACAATTTCGACGGATTTACACTTAAGAGCACGGTTCTATACCTTGATGGCTTCACCGAAGACTGTATTTCTCCATTGCAAAATGGTTTCATGTATGCTCATCAGAAGGTATAACACCTTTGTCTCCCTGTGTTTGGATCCCATTCTCTTTTGTTTGACGGACATAGTCTTTAATATCGCTGCGGTTGTATGACAGCGTTGTCTACGTCCGCGTTAATTTGGTACGATTATATTTAAGCAGAATTCAATACTGTACAGTTCCTTGGTAGCTACATCAATATTAGTTGCCGAAAAACCTATTCCAACCACTGGCTCTGAAGATATTGGCAAATCCGACCCAGTTAATGCAATGGAATAGTCGGTAGGCGGACACTGGTCTTTCAGTGCAACGCTTCACTCTGGTTATCTCACATGAGAGCTGGACTACCTTATGGACGCTACCTTGGATATTCTTTAGCCCACTTACGGATGCACAGGAGATTCTTGTTGTTTTGACGAAGATGGAATACTTCTGTCCGACGGTAAGGCGAGACCAGATTGGCAAAGGATGATTCCAGGCCGCTCTTCCATTAGTCGGACACACAACAAGCCGTTACCGCAAGTCCAGTGACAAGTTTGACTTGCGCTATGGCGATGTTGTTCAACAAATATAATAGGAATTCAACACCTCAAGCAACTCAAGTGCTTCAGGCAACCATGTTTCGCTATGAGGCACAATATCATTGTCACAACTATCGAACTCCATGGTAACCCGGCGCAAGACATCTAGCTGGAAGCGTATTTATGTGCCTTCCAGCATCCAATTTTCAACCTTTTCCACAAAAATAAATGCTTACGGTCGACAGTCGTAACAGCCACTCAGAACAACTGTTTGTTTATGTCTGTGAACTAGCTGGCGTTGTTTCTTCGTCTAATACCGCTGATGATGTTGAATTTTGGTGAGCACATTCCCTCGGATTGTTAGCAGATCATGTCTGCTTTCGTATTTTCTGAGAACACAATGGAAATAGTTATTTCTCAACACAAACTGTTACTCCCTAATTTCTTCTTGGAGGCTAGCTACTACATTTGTTGTTCCAAATTCGTCCTTTCGCCCGTCGGAACACTGCTGGGTTCCCTAATACCGAGGGTCGTGCAGCTGTCCTTGACTAATTCATCACATATGCTGAACTACGGGATCACGTTAACATTTATTCCCCATGCTTGATGCGAAGGCGTAAGCTGTTGGATTCAGCTGGCCGCCCTCACCTCAGGGCTACAAGGATCCGCTGAGGAAAGTGTAGCAGCGAAAAGTACCTGGTTTCTGAGGTTGCGTCTAATTGGCATTTTGTCCGGCGTTAAAACCTAAATATAATTGCATTGTGTTTTGCTGTGCGATCTTCAATTGACGACACGAATTCGCCAACGCCGGATAACTGCCGTTACGCATTACCAGATTTGTTGGCTAATATCTCAGTGTGCAACCAAGACAAATGCGCCTACACATAAATTGCAAATTACCTACGATGCAACTTTCTTGGTCTCACTCACATACTCTCTATCCAGTGCAAACTCAAAGGAAGGCAGGCTGAATTTCTGCGAGCACCTGTTGCATTTCTTTGAAAGCTCTCATCGTAAGGTCGTACCGAGTCAGAGTAAGAAGAGGTTATGTAAAAGCCGCGGATTTTATTTGTGTATTATATATGCTGACATTTAAGACAGCTCTCTATTTCCCCAACCTCTCTACAAAACTATTACTGGTGAATAGTACCCAAAGTGTTTAGCTCATCAGAGCCATTGTATTGCCTGGATAGACATGCACAGGCGTTTGAACCATGCAATGTCGGCTATTATCCGTCTACAGCAGGCGTCAGTCATTTGGCGGCACGAGTTTGATTGCTCGGATGCGACTCAAATGTCGGGCTGCAGCAAAACATGTGTGACGAAAATCCAGGCTTGGCACACAAACAACGGAGTCACGTGTAGATATGCATCTTATAAAACTAGTGGATGGGCAATTCTCTGCCTAACGCGTAGAAATTATGGGCCGCATAGAATAAAATTTTACCCACTCAGATCAATTGTGAGTTTCTAGCAGAAAATAGCACTTTCTTGCCGATCAAACTGTAAACCACAAAAGTAATGTTGCAGCGGAGCGGAACACAAAAATCATAGGTGGAACTGCGAATTCAAGTGAACTCATGAAGTGAGAGACGAAAGAAGGCACGATGTACGAAAGTCAGCAAAGCAGCTCGAGGCCGACGGAACAAGCCGGAAATTGTTCACGATCGACAAACGATATCAGGCCCAGGCCAAGAAGAGCCGGGTACATAGTGGTGGAAAGCCCGATTTTCCGGAGAAATGCCTTTGGCCACGCCTCTAGAAATAACCCCAGTGATAGCGACGTATACACGATTAAGCAAATCTAAAGCGTTAGAACGAATGCATCCCGGTCAGAACGCGTTGAGCGGAAGCGAAGAAACAGGGGCAAATAAGCGAAAGACCTCGCGGATCGGCTAAAATCGGTGCATGATTATGACGCCGAGCGAAAGGACGATGTGCGTTGCGTGGTGGGCTGGAAAGTTTCACTATACATTTGCCTGTGCTTGATAGCTTGTGAACCCGTTGTTCGTTGGCAATAAAACTGTGCATCCCTACCGGCTCCTTGTCGCTACATTATGAGTGAAAGAAAGTAAGGTGTTAAGCATAGTATTAACTTGTGTCACTTACTCGCGGCATCGTAGTTGATGCGACATATGGCTCAGAGGCCTGATGACAATCAAGTGTGAAACATCACTTGTACCTGGCTACCTGCCAAATAACTATTGTAACGCATGTAATATGTTTTATCTTCATAATACATGTAGGTATTCCCCTACCAGGATGAAATAAATCGAGTTGGTTCACTGTTGCAATTGCATTGGCGACAGATAGGATTCATTAGGAAATCGTAAGTCAGATTTTGTGACCATCTCAGTACAGAGGCTGAGCGAATGGCACGAGACAGATTGGTATCTGTTTTCACAACCAGTATCCAGAGCGTGGTAACCTACGTGTAATGATGGTGTTAGTCTTCAGATACCAATTAACAGAGACGTGGTGAACCACGCAATGGTCGTGCCCGGATGATGAAGAAGAAGAACGGATCGTGGCTTTTGCATTGCTAATGATCTGGGTGAATTAATCCATGTTGACATGCAATTTCTACTCTCTAATTAG